>JBAMBS010001956.1:0-106766 GCA_037044455.1 Zygothrica quintamaculata
AATATATAATATATACAATATGCCATAACCCAGCGAATAAAGTGCAAGTGATAAAATTGAACAACAAAACATACAAAGTCCTTTATTAGCGCGTTCTTTTCACGTTTTGTTCGTGTGTGTTAAATAAAGTTTTTAACATTTGATACATATTTGTTTCAGTGGCGTATAGAACTGGAAGCGACAAAGTTCAATTAAGTATTACTTAAGCGGCTTGTAACACTTTAAGCCGGATACACAATTTCTGGTTTTAAGTTTTTTTTCTAATTTTTTTTTTTTTTTTAATTTGTAGTACATTTTCTATATTAAATTTCAGCTGCCAAACAATGCTTTCAGTACATACACATACATATATTTAAAGACAAATAAGATAGATAGAGAGAGAAAAGAGAAAGACATAGACAAAAAAAACAAGAAAAGAAAAGACTAAATTGTCCAGAGACATAGATAAATACTGTTAGAATAATGGAGTGCATTCATCAAATTAATTAGTTACTATTTAAATGCATGTTAAGGAATTATATTGCATTGTTAAAGCGTAAAGTGAAATGTGTTAATGATTGATTTATAACACGATTTATGTTTAGTTGTATATGTATATTTAGAGTAATTAAATCATAATATACAAATACGTGTAAGTATACAGCAATTACATTCATATTCAAATGTTCAACTTAATTATACATTCGGAAATACAATATATCTCTGATTGTGTTCAGTGCAGAAACAGAATAGAATCCAAAACTTTAATTGCAAGAAACTGGTGTGAAAATTTTAAAATTTTGATAACTCAAATAGTTAGTATGTATATATATATATATATATATATATATATATAAATATATATATATAAGTTTATATATATTAATGTTAACGTGCATTTAAGATTATAAGATGCATACGTTCATACGTATTCGGTAAATCGACTAACTAAATTCCATGCCAAATCTTATACAGAACAATTGAAAATTATTATAAGTGTGCTATATACGTTAGCTCTAGGTACATACATACATTAAAATATAGGTTAGAATATAAGTGTATATATATTTATATATATCTATATATTTGATTTCTTTTTGTTGTTCATTTCATTATCGTTATTTTCTAAAGCTTTTTTTGTTGCTCACACACATTTCTTGTTTTCGTTTTGTTAACATTTTCGTTTCAAGCTATATATTAAGTTAATACATCAAGCAAACATAAATTTTACATACAATATATATATATATGTATTTATATTGTTATATCGTCATATAAAATGTGTGTTTAGAAGTGAATTTGTATATATATTTATATATATATATATATATATATATATATATATATCAAGTTTAAAGCTTCTTGGATGAAATGCCGCACAGCGCATTTGTTTTTCTTTTTTTCATTTGTTAATATTTTATTTTTATGTGCGTTTTTCTTTTAATTTTTCTTTTTTTAATTAAACATTAAACATTTAAGTAGCGCAATATTCAACATATTAAATTGTGTGTAAAATATTTAGCTATAAACACACAATTATAAAATAAAAATATTTTTTTAACTGTTGAATATACAGTTCAAAACTTTACACACATATATATATATATATATATATATTAAAATATACAACTAATTTTACATATAACAAAAAAAAAAAAAAAGAATTTAAGATTATAGAACATTCAGTGATGCATTTCATAATTGTTCTGTTCTTGGCACAAATGTTTCAAGCAACGCAACATAAAATGCATATAAAGAAAAGTTCAAAATATGTTTGTTTGGGATTGTTTTGTGTTGTTTGTTTTTGTTTTTTTTTTTAAATATCGCATTCTTGTCAGAATTTTGTTGTTGCTTTTGTTGCTTTAATTGCAATTATTGTTGTTGTAGTTTTGTATGAACTCCTCATTTGTTGCTTGTACAGCTACAGGTGAGTCTGAAGTGGCTAGCGTAGGCGTTGTAGCCTTTGGTGCAAAATAAACCTCATAATTGTAATATCAAAGCTCATCGCTTGTAGCTGGATGTTCCTGGACGTACTCTTTGGGAAAGTATCCAACCTATAAGTTGAATATGTTGATATAATAAATATTTGAATTTCATATTTATTATTTTTTCATACCGTATCACCAATTTTACCACGCCACCAGCCTTTGCTGTCTCCATCCTTGCCTATAACAAGTACCTGGGAATCTGTGCGTAGCTGCAACTGATTGCTGCCTGCCTTTGGATCAAAATCATATAGTACGGTGGCAAAGACTTCGCGGAATGGCCACTGCAGTGACTGATTTAGGCTATTAAAAGGATAATAAAGAGTTTATTTAGTTGGCTATATCTCTGAAGTTTCCTGTAGTAGTGCATACCCTGCAAAGTTTTCACCTAAATCGTTGCGTTCGTAATAAGAAACCAGTTCAACGATGGTTTTAAAATGACGGCGTGAGGATAAACAGTAGAGCATCGACTCACCATCGTTCTCTTGGTTAATTTTCATGTGCTTGATAACATGATCATCGGTTCTACGGGCATAGAAGATTAACAATAGGATTAAGTTCAAATTTCAAAAATTTTAAATACACAAAACACTCAAACACTGTGCATAAGTGTGTTGATTCCAGATTGATAATTCGCGTTAGCGAGAGGATATCAATTGATTGTACTTACTTTAAGCTGAGAGCATACATCGTCTCGTGGGGTGAAGAAGCTACCTGTGGACGCACGCGAAGCAGATAAGTGCCAATGCGTCGGTTCTCCAGTCGATTTGCGGCAGTTTCCCGATCCATGTTACCCCCAAACCAATTGAACTCGGAAAGCTGGCGATCGCAGACTGGTGGTGGTATACTAACTGGATTTTGTTTGCAGCGACCTGTGGAGGAGATGCAGCCCTTATGTACACTTATTTGGCATACCTTGCACCGATAACCCTGGAGTATGCGTCCTTTCAAAAATTTGGAACAGTGACGACATGTTGTGGGTACATCGAAAGTGTAAATTTCCATTTTATGATCCGTATTTCGACAGCCAGGTGGATCCAGATTTTCCCTAAAAAGTAACAATATTTATATTTACTGCATTTCTTTATGCCAGCACATCACTTACATCGCCTCGGTAAGAGCCTTGCGCCACTTATCACGATCATGTTCTGACTTTAGGTAAAGGGTAAAAGCAGTTTTAGCGGATTTTCGAGCCAATAATAACTGATGCTTAAAGCGTGTATCTCGGCCAAGTGTGCGGCGTGAATGGCTCTGTTCCACACGGTAATCGGCCAAGTTATGCGAGTCACGATATGTGTACTGCATATCACCGGTTTTGATATGCAGTGGTTTCACTAGAATAAGAATTTTCTCAAAGACAAAAGCATACCGTACTTTGGTCTTTTGATCTTCATGCGCCTTGATATTCAGTTCACCGTCCAGCAGCAGGCGTCCATACAATAGCAGATCGTTGCCATTTTGGGGCAAATTTAAATCGAAAATGCTGTCCTTAACCTTTTGTATAATGACCAAATGATCTGAATCGCGTTTAACCTCATTAATATACTGTGATACATCAATCATTGCATCCTTGGCGCGCTCAAGTGAACGATAATCCTCGTGCAATGGTGAAGTCTCCTTCACTAGCTTATCCAGAAGCAGATGATATTTAAGTATGCGCTGCATGGGTACCGATAGAATATCCCTTAGCTGCAGTTTACCTACGTTATATTCTCGCTCGCATTTTTGGACCAGTTGGTCAATGATTTGATTCTTTTTGCAAATATCGGCTAGATAATCTATGGCACTTAACAGACAAGAGCAATACTCGCCGTAAATAAGAAATGGCTCGCGGAAGTCAAGAAACACCTGTCCCATCTTGTGTTTTGTGTTGGGCGCCAGAGATTCGCGTAGCTTCTCTAAAAATTTTGTGTGTATATCAGCCAATTCCTACAAAGAAAAAGAAAATATATACGTATAAAGTATGTATCGGTATTTTTATATTGTAGTATAATAGGTTTACCCGTATTCGTGGAAAGATCAGCCGTAGTTCGTCCAGATTCAGATGGCGTTCCAGAGGTAACATGAACTTAGTCTTCAGTGCATTGAGAACATCCAAGTAGTTGGACTCCGTATCGATGAGTTCGCGTATAACATAGTCACGTTGTTCAAAGCTGGTCGCCGAGGTAGTCTACAGGTACAGGAAGAGATGTGCAGCAGTTAGTCGATCTGAGCTGAGCTAAGGCATCAGCCTCGTCACAGATTCATGCAACTAAGCACAGCTAAACATTGTTTGGCAGGCTTTAGGATAAGGAACATAGTTAAACCAAATTACTACCTGGCCTCTACTCGTTCTGTGCAGGGCGCACAAATCTTGATAGACCTCCTCTTCTTTTGTATTGGTGTGATCATAAACAGTTCCATTGCATGCAATATTGTCGGTGGTACTAAATGAAAATACGAAAAAAGAAACAAAATAAAACATAATAAAAAGCGAATAAGGACTAATAAACTCAAAGCGCAATTTTAAATAACTTATTTTTACCGCTCTTAGGCTTGCCAGACTTTGCAAAGTATAACAGCCGCGTTTGCCACCATTGGCTTAAAAATACCAAAAAGTTTTACAAAATTATTATAACATACATAAATTGGTTTCTTACATTACAATATTTAATATAAATAAAAGTTTTAAATATACGTATTATAAATACGCATATATATACACATATTACAAAATTATAAATATATTTTTATATGTATAAGATTTCTATTCAAAGAAATTAAAACATAATTACTTAAAAATATTTAAGTGCTTATTAATAATAAAATAATTCCTTGTTCTACAAAACCTAAATTCAATTAGTGAGCTGCATACATACTGAATGAAAAGAAACGATTTTACCTTTCTAGGTAAAATATGCGTAGTGCAGGTTTCAAACTAACAGGTATTGTTTACAGTTTTTTTTTTTAGTTATCGTGGCAACTTTGAAACATATCGTTAAATAAATAAATATCGATAAGTTGACACGCAATGATTATGCCTCATCATGACTTGTTAACATGGCAGCATTGTGAATAACATGTTAACTTAACATATATCGAACAGAACCAGGGCAGGCAGCATTGAAGCACCAGCCGAGCATCTAATTTTCATTTTTTTGTTCGTTAATTTTACTGTGCACGTGCGTTGAAAGTATTTTCAACAGCTAACTGCACAATGGAACATCACACATATGCCAAGAGTGGCTCCAAGAAATGTAAGTAATATGAACTTCATTGGTTAAACACGAGATATAGCATACTAGAAATTGTAGGGTCAGTGGAAGAGAAGCGTCAACTAGTCACAAAACGTATTGAAGCTGAAGATTTGTTTTCAAAGTACTCATCAAAGCAAACGGAGCCATGGAAGTAAGAACAATTATAATTATATCAAATCGTTGTTATATTGTTATTGTTATTACTATTACTGTATTGCAGAAAGTTCATGGACATGGCCAAAATAGGTGACTATAGTGAACGTGCACTTCGCAAACAGTGGCTTAACATGGTCCAACGTTATCGCATACAAAAATCAAACATGCATGTGACCCTGCTTAGTAAACAATGTATCGATAACCTAAATGAGGAATGGGAATTTTTTGGTGAGATACACGCTTATATGACACAAAGGACCACAGACTTGCACTCATATGCGTTAAAAGAACCAAACGTGGATCAGACAAATAACAACGTGGCTATGCGAGGTGTTGTCAACGATCACAATTTCGGTTTTAAAAGTAAAGCGCGTATCAGCGCACATAAACGACGTGGACGTAAGCAGGTGCAGCCGCAACAGCCTTCTGTTGAAAACAACAAAAATGATTTAAGTTTTAAAGAAGAGCTTAAATTGGAAATGGATTGCTCAGTTGACGCAGTTGTAAATGAGAATCAATCAAATAGAATCTATAATGATTTTAGCATTGTGGATGGGGAACATTCCCTTTCAGATACATATACTGATTGGGACTCTGAGGAAAGCTCGGAGCCATCTGATCCGGTGGCATTTGAGGTTTCCGATTTATCTGAAGCGGAGTCGGTTTTAGGACCGCATTTGCTCTCTGCACAATCAGCTGCAGGTATAAGAACTGTTGAGATCTCCGACTCAATAAAAGAGGAAGAGAGTCCTAAGACACGCTGGTCAGGCCTAACAAGACTTTCCGAGCAAAATAATACATCCGAACCACCAAAAAGAAAGCGTCAGGAAATGAGCGAAAGAGAAAAGTATTACAGACATCGTCGCCTTTACGAGCATCGCATGGAACGGCGTTTAGGTGGTATTTGCAGGGTCGCGGGGCAAGTGTTGGACCAATTGGTGCCAGGCATTAATATAACAACAACCCTAATGAATATTTACAATAATGTTGACTATAATTGTAACAGCAGTTGCGATGATAATGATATCGATTCCGGTAATCAGCAGTAATAAACAACAGCGGGAGTTTCGATGGAAGCTAAAGATGCTAAACATCATGTTCCTGTTACTAAATATTATATTGGTCTACTTAGACAAAGTTAAAAGAACACTTCAACACTTGAATACACCCTCTTGGCTGTTATTTTTCTAACCTCTAAGCATTATAACACAATACGAACATAATGTTTATATATAAATATGTATACAAAATGTATATGTAGATATATGTATATATATATATATATATAAATAAACAAAGATATAATATGAGATATGAGTCAACTTGAACTGAAAGAAAAGACTTTAAAACAACAACAAGAAACCCTAAGCTCTCAAATACTTTAGTTCAAAGAACGATTCTCCTTAAAAGTGTAAAGAGTAAAAAACTAAAAGTGCGAGGGAGCGATGTATCGAAAACTGAAGAACTCTTACTATACTCTTTTTTTTTATCATTAGAAATATCAAATTAATATTCTGTTTAAAGTTGTACCAAAAGATAATATACAAATTTGTCTAAATACGATTATATGCATATACGTATTTCATGTTCTTAAAACAGTTTATCGATTGTATAAAATTGTTACAATAAAATTTTTTGTCGATCAAGAAATTGCCTCTATAGCCTGCTCAAATGTATCTATCTGCCGTTATAATTGTCAACTGTAATGATACATAAACTTTGACTGATCCTTATATAGATTTTAAGATTTAATAGAGAATACGAAATTGGATTGGTGCAATTCAGAAGTGAAATCAACTTATTGCTTTATCGTGATCTAATTCTGATTTGATTTGTGTATGTATATACAAATATATGTTACCTATTGTATATGGATAGTACATAGATAGCTCTTATCTATATGTAGAGCCGACAAACAACAAACTAAAATCAGAAAAACCAACAACTTCTGGATCGATATCAATATTCTATCTGGTGTGACTCAATTTGGTTAATTCGTGTTTGGCATATATCCGTGCTAAGTAAGCTTTTGATTAATGAGACCTGACAATATTATTTTTGGCATTGGTAGACAACAGTTCCAATTACAAAAATAAAAATAAAAAAAGATTGGAACACAGTAAAAACAAAAAAAAAATCTATCATTTCCGCTCGTTATGCTTGCCATTTATGTAGACAGAAAGAAATTGCATTTTTATGGTGTGTTATGGATACGGGTATGGATATATATATGGGTATGGGGGTACCATTAGATATAGAATTCTAAAGTCTGAGTACAAGTAAAGTGTGCAGTTTATAACGGGTTTACACGAGAACGAGATAGCAAAACAGAATAGCAATAGCAATAGTAAAAAGAAACGAAAAAGAATATGATAAAAAGGAAAATCAGAAAGGTAAAATAATGCATATAAGAAGCAATACGACTGTAAAAGCAAGACGTGTAGTGCAGGTGGATATTAAAAAGTATTTTATGTTGTATAGTGTAGCAAATTATGATGCATTGGGTATAAAGTTAATGCTGTTAGTGATGGTTATTGTTAGTATACGAGTATATGGAACAGGTATGAAGCATATATATATATATATATATATGTATATATAAATATATAGGCAAAAATACGAGTAGAGTCAAGTAGTAGTTAGTAGTTACATACAAGCAGTGATTTAGTTGGTATTTGGTAGGTGTGTATATAGATATATATATGTATATCATTTTAAAAGATCTGAGTAGGATTATGTAGAGTATGAAGGCAGCACACCTCTGGTTTAACTTTTGACTGGAACGTAACGTAGCACAAATCCTCGTACACTTTCTCATCATCCTCACTGTAGGTATCATTAATGTATGCGTATGCATGCTCGGTGGACATTTGGATTGAAGATCGATAGTTGTAGACAGCTGCAGCGGCCCGTTGCAATCGTTGGCTTTCACTTCCACTTTGCGACGCATGATAACGGCCTTCATAATTATTGGCGGTGCTTTTGGCAGAGATCGCAGCAGTTGATGCCGCTTCAGCTGCTGCTGCAGCAGCTGATGTACTCGCTTTGGGTGGTTCCATTTGCGGTGTAGGAGTGGGAGTAAGACTTTCAGTGTTAACACTATTTGCCACATCGAGTGTTAAATCAAAGGAGAGTCCACGTAGCTTCTCCTGGACGGATTGGTTAACGTCAACAATCACGGTGTCATGGTCGATCGTCGTATCACACATGTTTGATAGCGAATCCTCAGTAAAATCATCAATTTCTTCGGTTCCGTTTTCAATGGTTATATCACTGTTCTCATCCTCCACTGATAAGGAGCCACTGTGCGAGGTACGCTCATAATATTCCGATGATGAAGAACCAGTGGCATCGATGCTGCTTGTCTTTTTCATGTTATTGCTAGTGGTTGTGGTTGGTGTAGGCGTGATAGGGTGAGGGGTATTATAGCGATACACACACGCACCAGTAGAGTGGTTAGATAGCAAAGAGCGGGGAATTGGGCGATATACAAAATGAATTTGGGACAGCAAAAGCAGTAAGTCAAAAAAACAGAGAGAGTGTAAGAAAAAGAGATAGGTAGATAGATAGATAGAGAGAGAGAGAGAGAGAGAAAGAGATAGAGGGAGACAGTGTTTGCCATAATTAGCCGGAAAGAGAAAAGTAGAAAGAGAAGGAGAAGGAGAGTGTTAGATAAAGCTTGGACATGGATATTTTTCTGTTGATTTTGTTACTGTTGTTATAATATGTTGTTGTCGATGTTGTTGTTATTGTTGTGTTTGTTGTTGATAAGCAGTCAGACAAGGGCTTAAGCGGGTCTCTTAGGTCTGTGGTCTCACATTGGGACACTACCAGCTACTTGAGCGCATAATGAGACTGCGCTCAAACAAAATTCTTAAACAGGAAATGCAAAACGAACATTTCAACAACATTTCAATTGCAGCGCCAGCTGTAAGCGACATACTTCGGATGGGGCTAAAAAGGGGTGGGTAGTGGTATTGGTAGCGGATGTATAGACTTGAAGATAACACATGGTATTCAGTTCTCATTGGGTTACTATTTATGGTAACACTTACGTGGAATGTAAATCCTTATATATTGCCTCATCAGAATGGGATCGTTCACTGGGTGAAAGTTGCAGATTGAAGCCCCTATAATGGAATATATAACATATTTTTAAACTCCAGTATAGCTTTCAATATAGAACAAATTGTCACGTGAAACGAGGAGTAACAAAGTTTTTCAAATTTTTTGTACTCTAAATATGTCACATGCCATTCCATAAACTTACAGCAGCTCTGGATGGGTTTGTTGCACCTTGCGACATTGCGATAGCTTTGATAGCGTTATAAGCACGCGATGGAAGTTAGTTAAATCGTAGAGCATAGTTGGCTCAAAGAGATCTGCATCACGTATATTGAAATGATTGTGGCAGACATCTAGAAATAATTTAATATTTTTGCAGCACAGAAACTGAAAGGAAACAACAAAATTTCATTATTAAACGATCCAAAAATGTCATGTGGTTTATTTAATTATTACCTGGGCCATTTGTGGCTTTCGATTAAACTCTCTTGCGTCCATGCTGGTCGGATCAAGATGTATGACCAAATTGCATAGAAGTACACCATCGCGCAATGTCATGGCCAATATGCGTATTTCAGCATCAGGCTGGGCTGCCTTGTGGTCTGGTGGTATAACCTTGCAGCGCACCAGCCAGGCAACGCATTCGCGCCACAAATCGGCATTTACTGCTGCTGCAGCCGAGATTGCGCCAGGCATAGAAACCGAGGTCATCGCTGCAGCACTACTGCCAAAGCTATTAGAGGCCATTTGTTATATTGTCTGGGACTGGATATGGATCTGGATTTTGGGCGTGTGTGCCTGTTAGGCAGCTGCTGTTAGTGCTTTTCGGGTGGATCGGGTAACGGTGGCGGGGTATCGTTTAAGACGTGCGGCGCGCGCATAAATTTGTTTTGTTGCTTTTAATAAAAACAATTGAAATTCATCAGTTGGCCGTTGCGCGTTGCCGTCAACAGATACACAGCAACAACAAGAACATTACATAGCAATAGCAATAGTAAAAGCAATAGCAATAGCAACACCAACAGCAACAGAAACAACAACGACACTGACACCGACAGTGACCGCAGCGGTAACTCGCGCTAAAAAAACAAGAGATATATAAAGCGAACGCGAGCGCACGGACGCTCGTTTGATTTCTTTTGTATAATCAATTGATATTTGCTATTCCACACTTAATAGATTGCGCTTAGTATTTGCGCTTAAACACACACATGCACACACCCACACATGTAGGAACACACAGCTGAAGATGCGCTTCGTTTGTTAACATTGCTTTTTTAAATTATCGATATTTTTATCGTCGCTGTTAAAGTAATAATGCAAATAAATTTACTTTGACTGGTTTGATTTAAAAGAATTGAACATTCATACAAATTAATTCTTACTTTACCTATAATGTAAATATTAAATTTCTAAAATAAAAATGTCAATATGTACGCACTGTTAACAATTTAGTCACACTGCAAAATTACAAATGAAACTGTAATGTAAAACATCGATATATTTTTATATAAAAGTCTATATGTACAGGGTTGATTTCTTGATATTTTGCGCGAAATTTAAAATATTTATCTTAGTACATAGTTTTTAAAGTAATAAGGTCAGCTCATATATAAAAATATAATTGTTTTTACCAAAATTTTATTGGTTTTCGTAAAAAAAATAAAAAAAATCCTAAAATAAAAATATGATAAGTTTATATACTCCTGAAGCATATGTAATGATTCAATATGGGTGAAACATGCTTATAAAAACGTGCATCAATAAATTTATATATGTTTTTAAAAGCTATATTTGATATTGACCTGCATAGAACATATGGACAATCGGACGTGACTTCATCTACTAGGTTCCTTATGTTGATAAAATATATATAATACGCTTGTACTTTATAGGGTCGAAAATCCATTTTCTCTACATTTGCTTGTTTGCTTTAAAATTTTGTTTGTGTTGCACAGACAACGAAATAATCTATAATACAAACATATATATAATTTGTACGTGCTTAGTTTATTGGGAAATTTGTTAATTCGAGCAGCTTACTTCAAAACGTATGAAACCATTTCAAATAAATCTTTTTGCATGCATATTGTTCACTTTTGTTGGAGCAGCTGCCTGAGGGAAAATTCTGAGCTTAACGGGCTGCCCTGGCAACAAGCTCCGGCTGTTCTGTTGGCGTGGTGTACCTAATGCAGCTGTACTAATAGTAGTATGCAGTGCTCGTAAACAAAACATAAGCAGCAACAGCCCCAAAAACACAAAAAAAAAATCACAAGATATAAAAAAAAGAGAAAACTTAAGCTTCGATAAACAAAAGCTAATCCAAAACGAGGTAGCGGCCAAAGCTTATGTCCACCTTAGAAGAATAACGATATCAAGAACAAAAACAAAAATAATAATAACGGCGAGTATTCCGCCTGTATCTCTTTCTTTTTCAATTTACAAATACCAGCAAAAGAACAATAAATTATGAGCTTGAGATAAAACAAAAAGCGCAAATTGAACTGGGCGTAAATTAAAAAAAGGGCAACAACACACATAAAACAAGTAACGACCGCAGACGTGGCAGCGTCTGAACACGGCAAACGTTGTATAAACTTGACCAGGACAAAGCCGGCACAAACAAGTTGACGGCCTGACGAGATGTCATGCTCGAGGCTGGCCGCCTGCGTGCTGAAATCAAAGATAACGACTCATCAACGGCATCATAAAAACGTGACATCAATTTTATTGCTGCAGAACGTCAGCAGCAGCGAAAGCAACACCAAAATCTAAATCAAAAGCAAACGCAAAGAACCCAAAAAGAATAACGGCAGTGATGGCGACGGCGACGTCATCGTTCGCGCGTCGCGACGCAAAAGGTCACGCAAAAGGCAAAGCCAATGGCAATGACAGAGGCAAAGCAAATCCAACCATACCAAAGCAAAGGAATGGCGGCAACGGACCGCCAGACGAACAACTATTGTGGCATAAGCTGTGGGGCAAAAACTAACAGAACGCCAGTTGAGCTCTCCAATATCGGCATCAGCAACAGAATCAGCATCAGTAGCCGCAGCAGCCATGACAAATATGAGTACGCTTCTATTTATTTGGTTAGAAACACAATAAAAAAGTAAAAAAAATTCTGTGTAAACAGAAATCCGAATATAATAGAAGTAGTGCTTAAAGCTTATACATTTATGTTTCAACAATTGTTTATAAAAGCAAAAAAAATTTGTTATTAAATAAGAATCTTAAATAAGATTTTTAATTAAAAGCTTTTGGGCTGTTTCTTATTACAAACTAATAAATTCCATATGATAAAACAATGTTATATATTTAATTGTCAGAAGTTTACACAGTATCTAACTATTTGTAGAGTAGAGTTATTTCAAAATATAACTCTTATTTCTGTTTGTTTTTGTTGCTAAGGCTACTGCTGCTGCTGATGCCGCTACTCAAACCATAATTCAGTGCTTAGCCAGAGCGGCGCCAATGATACGCACAATAGAAAGGCAAATGGAAAGGTGCAGGCGACAAAAGCGTTGCTAACGTTAACTACATCAATAAAAAAATCATCAATATACAATAAAAACTTCATTCTAAATGCAATGGGACTAATGAATCTATGGAATTGGATGAAATCACAAAATAATGTAATTATTAATTAAAGGTTATCGTGATTAATTAATAAATAAAATATCAACATAGTATATTTTTGTTTATAAATATATATTCCATATCTTATTAGTGAAGTGATCAAAAGAAATAATTATATTGTTAACGCAAGTATAATACACTAAAAGCAAAATAATAATTAACTATGAATTAGTGGATGACAAAAGGTAAACATAAGGCGAAAGAAGAGTTCATTTTTCACTTTATCCATTTGTCTGATTAATTATTGAATGTTCCCTTGGCGTACATTAAAATTCATCTGATACGTTTCTTGTCGCCTGTGCCAAAGTTTGTTGCTATGTGTGTTTGTTGTTGTTGTTGTTATTTTTACTGAGAGTCTGTTGATGAAATGCTTGGATATCGTTCAAATAAGGACCTGCACATAAGAATATTTCAAGTATTTAGACAATTTATTTTTTTTTTGGTAGTTGCAACATAAATAAATAAATGAAATCAATTCACAGAGCTGGGCCAACATTTGCGATAGGGTTTATGAATTGGTGGCTTGGGAATGAATGAATGAATGAATGAATGTATGGGGCTGTGTAAGTGGTAGGGTGTTGGCAGAGAGTGGAGGTCACATTGCTGATTGTCGCCCGGCGCCTGATTCGTTGACTGTTATCGACCGCTCTCTTTACGCTCGCGCTCCCGATGCACGCACCAAGTTGATTAATCGCCATCGTCGTCTCCAATGCCTCACTACAAATACAAATACGAGTGTGTACAGCAACAGAAAATGCTTCAAATCACGTACAGCAGCGAATGTCGCAGGTGAAACGTCGCACACAGGTAGTCAGGAAACGGAGGTGGCAGCTCCAAGGCACGGGAAGTAGAGCCTCAGGTAGCTACTTAGATTCTGCTAGCTGTTATTGTTGTTGTTGTTGTTGTTGTTGTTATTGTTGCTACTGTTGTTGTTCTTCGCATTAACATAAATAAATCACTTGGCACCATCAATCAGTCTGTTTGCATTCGACGCACAGCTCCACAGAGAAGCCCCCAAACCCCTCTACCCCAAAAAGGCACGTACTCTATACCCCAAAACAATCATCCACCCAACCAACATTCATAAAATTTCCTTTCGGCCCGTCTTTGTACGCTTTGTTGTCGCCGCTTTGCTTTATGCTTACGCGCATATTTCTCTGATTTATCGATGTCTCGACTATTAAGCAATTAACTTTTGGCGCTGCCATTGCGTGTCCTAGACAAAGACCATCTACTATCGCTTCAAGAGCACAAAAACCTCAACAGAATTCAACAAAATAAAAATAACGTGCGACAACACAAGAGAGAGAAATTGAGAGAGAGGGTAGCAAGATACAGAGGGGGGGAAAAAAAAATAAATAAATAATGTGGCAAAATGCAAAAAGTTTGTTGCCACCCTGCGGTACAAAGTGCAAACAAGCAATGGACGTTGCGTTGCGGTCATTTTTATTCATTACTCCCATTTGCCTTGGGCAAATGGAATGAAGAGAAGAAGCTGCTCCAAGGACACACTCAATGCATGCATCCACTTCCAAAATAAGTAAATTGAACAGACCAAACACAGTTTGAATAACCCTTATAAAACTACAAAAAAAATATTTATGAACCAAAATGGCATAAAGTTAGTTACGGCATTGAAAAACATTTTAAATAAATATTAGAAAATAAAAAAATAAACTTTTACAAATTTGAAACTTGTTTTCTCTATAACAAAACTAAACAAACAACATTAATATTATGTATATATTGTATATATATACCTTAATAATACTGAACTATAAGCCAGCTTTAATATAATTAAAAAACTTATTAAAAATATTTATACAATGTTCTCTTTGAAGGTATAATTATGAGAAAAAGATTTACTTATTATTACTATTGATAAAAAAAGAAAAATTGCATGGAAATTTTTGAGAAATTAAAACAAGTTTATATTAAGGTATTTTTAATAATCAAATATTTAATCTATTGTTAATATTATTTTATATTTATCTGGGAGATTTGACAAATTTCTATCTTCATTTGATGAACAATATCATATTCTCTTTGAAGCTTTTATTATTACAAAGAGATTTACTTATTATTACTATTGATAAAAAAAGGGAAATTGTATGGAAATTTTTGAGAAATTAAAAGAAATATATATTAAGCTATCTTTAACGATCAACTCTTTTCAAATATTTAATCTATTGTTAATATTATTTTATATTTATCTGGGAGATTTGACAAATTTCTATCGTTGAGTCTTCATTTGATGAACAATATTATATTCTCTTTGAAGGTATAATTATGAGAAAGAGATTTACTTATTATAACTATTGATATAAAAGGGAGATTGCATGGAAATTATTGAGAAATTTTAATCTTAAATCTCTATCTTTAACGATCAACTTAGATCAATTATCGTATTTATTTTATTGTTAATATTTTTATATTTATTTGAAAAACTTAACAAAATACTATTGCCTTGCGTGTTATTTGAAATCTATTCTATAGAGTCTCCATTTGATGAACAATATCATATAATGGGTAATAAAAGTTAAAGCTAGTTAGTCCTGCAGACTAAAGTAGAGTATATGTGATGCATGTTTTAACTCTCTGCGTTTGGCACTTCTTTTTAATTGCCATAAATATATTACCCAAAGGACTGTAAAAATTTCATAAGCTTGGCTAAAACTCAGAGATTATCGCATTAAAATGATACCAAGGGGACTGTGACAATTATTTAAGATATATACAGACTCAGTTACGGACTGAAGTGTACGCATTTAGTATACACTTTAAGAGTATTACACATACGCCCTGTAGCGTGAGTACACATACACATACACACACACACACACACACACACATACTGCACATAGAGATGCACAATTAAATACCACACAAATGAGCTTAATAATTACTTAGTTCAACCCCAAAAAAATATAAAAAAATATACAAAAAAAAAAGAAAAGAGGAAACATAATAAATAATAATAAAAAAGCAAACAGAAAGCAACACAGAAAAAAAGGTAAATGAAAAAAATAAATACGTTGAAAGCATGGCGCAAATTAATTGAGGCAACACACGTATTCCTCCTCTATACGTGTGTGTGTGTCTGTGTTTGACTTGTTACTAAGGTCTAAACAAGTTGAGGTAAGTTATTTTACCTTTGCCTCTTGGGCTTTTAGTTTTCCTACATTTTTAATACATTTGAAAGGCAGTTTCGTGTTGGGGAACTGTTATATATTTTTTTATATATATTTCTATGTATTGAAATGGAACCAAATTCCATGCGAAACACCTAAAAGCATATATGTATATATACACCTACACCTACACCTACACTTACACACATATACATACACATACGGCTCTCTAGCTTATGTGCCATCAATAAAGTGCTTTAAGTCTTAAAAAAAACATTTTATAACTGACATATGTCTTTGAATATGCTTAAAACTATATAAAAACAAATAACTCTGCCATAGTCAAGTGTGCTTGACAACGAGGCACCTTTAATTCAGATCTTGCAAGGGTATGCATACATACACAAACACACATACACACAGTGTAGTACACAAAAGCAACAAGCAATATGTTTACTTTATAGAACTTTTGTGCAGCTGCTGTCGACTCAGTTATGTTTGTGATATACGATAGTTGTGCGATTGTTATCGTAAACAGTGGCTAGACAAAAGTATTTATGTAGATATATACATAAATATATAAATATATACATAAGTATGTATGTATATAATAGCAACGACCGAATTTGCTTCATTATTTTGAATTTTCTTCTATGGCAAAGTTTTTTCCTTTAATGTCTTAATTTTTCTTTAATGTTTCTTGCTTAATTTAATATATATCTTAAGTTATACTATTTCTACTCTTTTGTATATAAACTTTAATATCATTTAATGTTTATATACAAGTTGCAAAGAGATTAGAAATTTTACTTAGCTATTTTTATTTTTATTTTTATATAAAAAGTAAAAATCAAATGGCAATTGCTATTTTTTTTGATTTCTATTTTATTTTATTAGTCAAATATAAAAATTGATTTTAAAAAAGATTTTTTACTGGCATAAAAAATAAATATAAAATTTGTATTGAAATTATACGTTTTGTTTTATGTCTGCAGCAATTTTTTTTATTGCTGCGTAACTGTCAAAATTGAATGCAATAATTTAAATGTTAAACAAAAAAAAAGGAAGAGGAAAATGAAAAACATTTGCTATTTAACTAGTGTCGAAAAGTATTTCGTTGTTAAACGTGCAAGTAAGTTGCATACTTTTTGCACAAACTGTAGCCGTAGGCTGACATTTTTGCCTGGTTGGTTTGTGTGCGAAAACATAAACAACCGAAATTTTTGCTAGACTTTGTAAGAGTTTCCAAAATAGACAATGGCTACTTTTTCAAAGCAAACGCGCCCCCAACAACTTATACACCAACAGCAACAGCAACAGCAATAGGAACAGCAACAGCAATAACAACACTTACAACAATAAGAAGACACACAACAACACAACAATGAAGAGTGCAACATTTTCAAGGCAGGCAAAGTAGTATAACGGAAACAAAGTCGAAAAATTGCCTCAGAGTCGACAAACACACAAAGAGAAGTCACTCGGCCAAAACGTGCAAAAACTATTTTCAAACTTTACTAACTTGGATGGGCAACAATAACAACAATAAATATAGCAGCAACAACAACATCAACATCGACAAAAACAACCACAATATAAAGAAGAAGAGAAATAGAAGCCAGTTGTTGGCGACGAGGCTGCCAAAAGTATTTGCAAAGTGCGCGCCAGGCAAAAGTCAAGGGCAGCCAAAGGAACCAGAACCTCAGGCCGAACCTCAAACCTCAGCTCTGACCAGCACATGGACAAAAATAAAAAATACCCAAAAAAAACAGAAAAAAAACAAAGAAAAAAAAAACCAATCAATAAATTCGAAAAATTGCCCCAAAAAACCAACACACATAACGAATTTAAAAGAGCACCAAAAGAAATCACAGAGCACAGCTGCAACAACAGCAACAACAACAACAACAACTACAAGGAAAACAAAACAAAACAAAACAGAACAGAACAGAAAAGCTAAACCACAGCCAAATATGAAAGAAAAACTGCGTGAAAATGCAAGCTGAAGAAATTTTCATTCCATTTCAGTTTTATACTATACACAACAACAACAATATATATATATATAAATTCTTAGTTTTTAAGTAGTGTTAAGACTGTATAATACTCAGAATAGAATATTTATACTATAAAAAAGGCTTTTTCTTTCAACAAAGTTTTTGGTAAAGTTTCAGGGCCTAATTGCTCCTTAAGAGAATGTAAGTTGCAAAACTAAAGATTTACTTTACATTGTTTTAAGTCTTTTCTCTTTTATTATTATAATATTATATATATTGAATATCTTTTAAAGATTATAACTTGATTCATTTTTCTGTTGTAGTTTACACGGCTTGAAGTTCAATGGAAATAAAGGTAGTTTGATTAACAAAGGTTCTAAAGGTAAGCATAAAAGGATTACGGTTAGAAGTATCAGTTACTTTGCTAAGAAGTCCTTATAACAGTTTTATGGGTATCAGCTCTATATATCATAATATGTCACAATGTCATGAAATTGTGCTTGTAACTGTATGATAAGGGCTTTATTTCACACACATATGAAACTCAATGCTCATGGTACAATATATATGCATAAGGACTAAGCATAAGGATATATATATATATATATATATATATATATATACATAACGTGATTAAATTTGATATGCACGACTAATAAATACAGGATACACAGTTGGCTGACAGATACGGTCTATATATCTTTTAGTGCTACAGATGATATGGCACATTGTCCTTTCTCATACAAGTGACAGTTGAACATGCAACAGGGTTGGCATTGGGTAGCAGCTCACAGTGCCTTATTCATGTTACTGCTACTGTTAGCAGTCATGTCCATGTCCTTCTGCTAGTCTAATGTCCAATGTCCGATGAACACTATCCACTGTCCACTTACAAATTGAGCAACACCAAAGCAAAGTGATGGATGTGGTGCCTGCTTTCCAATGCTGAAATATGAAGCCACACAACCAAACCAAAGTAAGAACAACACATACATATATGTGGAAGAAGAAGAAGATGATGAAGTGAGCAAGCATGATAGGGATTTCGAAACTGAGTTCAGCTTTTGGCTTTTCATCAGTTTTTCCTACAGAAAGCACCCACAAAACTTTTGGCACAGTCAATTGCGGCAAAATGTCACTCAATTTAAACTTCGCACTAACTGACTACCCCAAAATACCTGACTACCTATATATATATATACTACTAACTGTCTACCAATCTACCAGTCTACCAATTTACCTGTCTACCTGTCTAACATAGTTTTTGGCCAAGCTCTGTTAAACCACCCACAACCATCTATTGAAAACACTTGCAACTTTTATTTGCTGCAACTTTACGTTTTGGCCATTGAAATGTTCAAATGTTGCAATGACGACGCGTTGAAGGCAGCTCAAAAATCGAAATTGAAACCAAAATCAAGCGTAAAATTCATTTAAAATGTTCGCACCACTTTCTTCCGCATGCCAAACCACATCCACTACCTAATGTACCCAGTTATTGAACCACCGCACAGTAAGTGCTTCCAATAAGAAAAGTAAAAAAAAAATCACACACACATTTCGACACTTTTTGCCAGGGCTGCAGCAATTCAATAATCAAAAGGAAAAAAATTTTACCTAAATTTAACTAAATTTTATAAAATTATTTTTATTTTCTATAATCAAATACATTTATTATTTATATATACATATATTTAATATAAATTAGTTTAAATTTTTATTTTAATTTTAAATAAATTTCGTTACTTTCTAAAAGTATTTTCCTTTTTGTTTTCTTAATATTTTATACTATATTTTTAATAATATTATCTAACGCTTTCAGCTTACATCTAATAATAATCACAATGTTCAATAATCAATAGGAAAAAACTGTACCCTAAATTTAATTAAATTATTAAATTATATTAAATATTAAATTATTTTTATTTTTTATACATTTATTCCTTTATTATTTATATTAAATATATAATTTATATTTAAATTGATTTGATTTTTTATACTATATTTTAAATAATATTATCTAATGCTTTCAGCTTACATCTAAAGCTTAAAGTTGTATCAAACCATGAATATGATATATAGTTTAGGTTTGTATATGTATATATATATATATATATATATATATATATGTATATAAAATCATAGACAAAATCGGAAATGGAGTTTCTTTTCAGTACTTAGTTGAGTTTCATTTAAAATCAAAATGAAATTTGTAGCCCTGATCTTTGGAAATCGAACCTTTATTTACTACAGTTAAATGCGTGGGCGTTTGCAGTCTATAGATTGGGGCAGGGCATGTGTGTGTAAATGTGTGTGTGTGGGTAATTGTTGGCGCGCTTGATTTGATTGAAAGTCGTGGCAAGTGCCACGCAATGAAAACGATGAAGCATCTGGTGGCTAGAGTTAGGAGAACGTTGCGCAGAGCTTGGCATATGATTGTGTAATTGATTTTATCAATAGAAAAGCAACGTAAAGACAAAGTATGTTTCTGTGTGTGTGTCTGTGTGTAAGTGTATATTTATTGTCTTTGTATGTATGGTAGTATTTGTAACGGTGAGAAAGTAAGTAGAGGATTGGCCCAACACCAGATTTTAGTAAAGTTGTTGCCTTGGCTAAAGCCAAGTATTTGCGAAAACCAATTACCAGAAATGGTGGCATATTGTGCGCAAAGGCAGCAAGGGGTGGGGGGTCGGCAGTACAAAATGTACACGCACGTACGCATTGAAATTCTATTTTTTTTCTTTTTTAGATTTCTTTTCTATTTTTAGGTCGTTGCATGGGGTGCTATTAGAAACCATCATCAAGTAAGTTGACCATTACCCGGTCAGGAGACTTTTGTGTAGCCCTTTTATTTGTTTCTTTTTTTGGAAACTTTTCTTTAGGCTCTTTTCTTTTTTAGCTTAATCCCTTGTTATGCTTGTTGTGTATGTGTGCGTGTGTGTGTGTGTGTGTGTGTGTGTGTACCGGATCCCGCGTAATTTGTTCTAATACGATTTGGCCATTCACAAAAAATAAAAGCCCTAAGAAATTGCGGGCAAGTGAAAAGTAAAGCAAAGCAATTTTTGGCCTCTATCAACCTCATTGGCATCAACATTGGCATCCATATACACATCCCTACATCTACATCCACATCCACATCTCCTCATCTCCTCATCCACAACCATATCCACATCGATTTTTGCCTTGAAAGTGGATTGCTGCATAGAATGGTATAGGTTATATAGGATAGTAGTATAGAGAAATCCGCATTGAAAATGTGCCGCGCATCTATTTCCATATAAATTGGCTGTCATGGAGCATCCAACGCTTTCGGGCCAAGCGCGCCGAGTAACTTTGCCAATAATAAAGGGCCATTAGTGCTGCTACATAAAATGGAGTCAGGAATGAAAATGGTTATTCTTACAGGACTGGGTACACTGTCTATTGCTTTCGCTTATGGCTGGGGTACAGCTGAAAATGGTGCTACTTGCCTGAGGCACCCGCTAAAGGGACGCCAGATAAGCTTCCGCAGAGGTGCGACACGCAAGGTTTCCATACCACAAAAAAAAAATATCTGAAAGAATATTCGTAAAAGCAAATGAAAATACGAGGAAAATCGCAAAGTTGATGCTCTCAAAATTTTGTTTGGGTTGAGCAAAACAAAAGCGAAAAACAATAACAAAATAAACAGAAAGATAAAATATTCTGTAAGTCGTTGTTTACACTTCTATTTAAACCTGTTAAGATAATATTTTCATAAAAGAATTAAAATAAATTTCAACTTGTTTTCATAACTGAACAGACATTGCTTAGCTTTAGCTGATACCCTGATTTTTTTTCTCTATATATAAACCTTTCTTTTGTTTACCCAGTTTTTCCTTGATTTTTCTTTTTTTTTATACTCCTAATGAATAAAGGCTTATGTTATGCGAAATATGTGCCTAAAAGTAATCATGTTGCACCAACAGATCAATTGAAAGCAAAGCCTTTATATATCTATATATATATATATATATAGTATACAAAAACTTTTATGACAACCTTTCTTTTGTGGCAGGTTACACGACAACAAAGAGATAAGTAAAATAAATGTGTTATAGAGTAATTGACAAAAGTATACCCTGCATATAGTGAGTTAATCATAGGGAATACACAGATCAATTACAATTTATGACAAGCTGCCAACGACTTGCAGTTGCTCTTTAAAAAGAACAGCAGACGATTGTATCTAACTGGCTTTTGTTACATATCACTGTTTATTATACCCTATATACCCATTATATATGATTAAGTACAGGGCATGTCAAAGAAAACAAAAAAAAAAGCAGAGACAAAAACAAAAAGAGCAACGACAATTGAACGGGATGCGAGAACCGCAACAATTCATGTAGAATATTGTTTATGTATTCAGCTTGCTATCGGATATCTTTACATATATATATACACACACACATGCACATACTTTGCTGTGACATATACACACATACGCATATACAATCACACACATAACGGTGCTTTTGTGCGCACTCGTCGCTGAGGCTACTGATAAGCAGAATCGTCGTCTCTGTATTTCTCATTGGGGCCGTGGGCCGTGGGCTGTGGGCTGTGGGCTGTGGGCTGTGGGTTGTGGGGTGGTGTCTCCGGATCTCTTTAGAGTTTCTATAGTAAAAGTTTTAGTGGTTGTTACTGTTACTGTTGCTGCTGCTGCCCCAGCGGCTGAAGCTGTCGAGTATTTTATAGCCATGTCCACTTCCGTGTATGTGCCACAGTCGTTCGGCCATTGGTATTGAACTGGGGTAGCAGAGGAAACGTACGTTCCATTCGACTTGGGGCATTAGAAAGGCCTCTTATAATAGCTAAACATTGCCCGCAAGGCTGCTGGTGTCGCTATTGTTGTTGCTATTGTTGTTGGTGTTGGTGTTGGTGTTGGTTGTTGGTTGTTGGTGCTGGTGTTGCCGCTGTTAAGGCAATCAAGAAAAGTGTTGTGATTTTATGGGGATCATATGAAATCATTTTGCACGCAAAACTCCTAGGCTTGAGTGCTCATATATGACTAGCCGTATACGGTCCAATAGGCCATCATAGAAGGCCACAATTATTTTATTGTTTTTGGCCACGCAATTTTTTTTTGCTCTTTTTTTTCTCCCTTCTTTTGTTTTGTTTTCTGCTCTCCTTTTTTTTTATTAACATATTCAAACATTTGCATTCCCCTTACTTTGTACGGTATTCCTTAAATAAATCAAAATGCTCCATTTGCTGATTCATAGGTGAAAATATATTTCGACAATATTTAGAGCCATTATGCAAATTATACAAATATTTCATTTCAATATTATGTTTGATATATACATATATACATTCTAGACATATTTTCACTCTTAAGTATTCTGGCAACCGGCAGGGAGTAGGCCATAAAACACATTTAAACATCCTTTATAAACATCCTGCTACTGCTTTTTAAGTACCATTCCATAGAAACTTTAAATCTTTATTATAATTTTTAATATCAGGCGGATGTTGTTATTGCTTCGTACTCTATAACTTTACATCAAGTTTTAAACAAGTCTCAAACAGTAAATAGTTACAATATAATTGTACATAATCATAACAATTATAGCAATATATTTATGGTTAAAAAAAATATAATACATGGTCTGTTCCAATAGAATCAGGACTTCTTAAATATAATTATTTCTGGTGCCGCCACCTATTGGTGGGTATATGATATAAAAAGTTTGATTTCTTGCTGACATTTTGTTAAAATTTTAAGACAATTGGACAATTGAAATCGAAGTTATCGATAAAAACGTGACATAAGCTTTTGGTCATCGGTCGTAAAATGCAAAGAGCAAATATTAAATTTTGTTTTAAAATTGGGAAAACGTTCACTGAAACATTTCAAATGATGAAAAAAGTTTATGGTGATCAGTGCCTATCCTATGGTTTAAGCGATTCCAAGAAGGTCGTGAGGTCCTCTGTGACGATCAGAACTCGTGCCGGTGATTACCCAAAACAATATTGAAGCTGCTGTCACTTTTTGATCGATAACTTCGATTGTAGTTGTCCAATTGTCTTAAAATTCTTACCAAATGTCAACAAGAGATCAAACTTTTTATATCGAATACCCACCAATAGGGGACGCCGCCAGAAATAAATATATTTAAAAAGTTCTATTTCTTTTGCGACAGACCTTTTATATAAAAATTAAACACATTCTCAATTGATTTTGAAAAGTTTAATTTCAATTTGTAAATGATACAAGTATAAAAAAAATCCTTATATACAGTATATACCGCTTATATGCAAAACCTATAATGCAGAAATTTTTTTGTATAAATTCAATATTTTCTTTTAAGCAATCATAACTTATATGCAAATACGTTGTATTTAAATGATTATTATGAAACAAACCATAGGTTAAGAAGTTTATTTAAATTTATATTCTATGCTGTTCGTCAGCAATTAAAAAAAAAGATTATTAAACAGAATGTTTATTAAATATAAAATGAGATCAAAAATTTTAATATTGCTGTCCTACAGTTTATAATTTGCTTAAAACCGATTAAATTTATATGAACTGGTTCCAAATGAACGATTTTTTATTTGTATATACACAATATTTTCTTATAAGCAGTTTTTTGCATTTATGAGGCTAAATTTAGTTTTAAATAGTTTTATGATGTTTAAAAATAACATAATTTTGCATATAAGCAATATTTGCATATAACCAGTACTTCTTATAATTGATATATACTGTATATATTTTTAGTTCGGATAGTGTTGCAGCGTTTTAATGCATTTTTCTATAGTTGCATGCAGTATGATGAAACTGTTGAAATGCATCAAGTTTGTTCTACAATGGAGACTTTATTGTCCCAATCTAAAAATATGGAATGCAGATCTGAGTAGCAGCCGCAGTGGCGAATGAAAACTGATTATGCATTGTGTTTATTTTAATTTGCAACTCGATGTGGCACCGCTATATGAGAACTTAACGACATACCAGACGATACTCCAATAGATTGAGTTCTCATGTTAACAGCTGAGGTTGTCCATCTAGACAGCTTAGGGGGGTGAAATCTGTTGCACTAAGTAACGCCTGAAACTGACCTTATTATACCAAGATAGTGAATAAACATATATTTTACAGATTTTACCGATTTAATAAATAAATAAAATATACAGCAAAAATATTATTCATCTTATTCAACTTTAATCAAAATTTGGTCGTGTGGTATTCAGCTGTGAGGCACTGCCTGAATTTTAAACATTGAAATTCTCCAAAGATTTTAAAACAGAATAGCGCGAAGATTAGTAAAAACATGATTTAAAGTCAAAAGTTAAAAGTATCATCTGCAAACATCTCGGCATACCGGACATTATGAATGAGGTCAGCAGATTTGGCCAGAATCACATAAACAAATTGCGACAAAGCTGTAAGCCTTTTGCCTCAAACCTGCCTTGATATCACCCAAAATCATCGTATGAAAATACATCATCCCTTGACCTACCCTTTAAGACCACCCACAGAGTGTTAATCAACAAATTTTCCCAATATTTTAAATGTAATTCACAATATTCTGTTAGGTCAAACCATCGAGGAACCCCGAGACAAGTTTTCACTGTTTTGGTCTCTAAGTCAGAGGGGCGTTTGTTTCTCAGGCTTTTCCTTGCTCTGACCAATACTTCTTATATAACCTGTTTATCTTTATATATACTATACGTCATATATGTAATATATTATATAGTAGAAAAGAAACTTTAAAACGAAAATCGTTTTTAAATATTTTATTTTTAAGCTGCAAAATTGTGAAGGATCAGAGAATTAGTTAAGATTTTAAGGGGTTTAAATTGTAATATAATGTAACTCATTGAATTTATGGGTATGTAAATAGCTTTACATCTATATATATATGTATGTATATCTATATAGTATTTATGTTCTGTCATGTTTGTAAATTTGCCTATATAATAATAGCTCAGCATAATTTATTCAGAGTATAAAAACAAAACTCATCATTTTAAGCTGCTTATGGGTTTGATTTTGATTATGGAAACTTTGAAAAACTTTTCGGCTAAAATGAAGCAACGCCTTAGAACTTTGGCAACAGTGCTTTAAATTCAGCTTATTATATATATTTGTTTATTTATATTATTTTTTTTTGTTTATTTATATTATTTAAATATATATAAATATATATATAGGTATATATACATAAAATATTATGTCATCATATAAATTTGGTGTACAAGTATTTGGTTATATGATTATCAGAAATTTGCCTTATCATAAGCCAAACTTTGATTTTCGTGCGTATATTTTTAATGCCCCTCCAACCCTGTAGAGTGGCAAGAACGGGTATAAAAAGAGAAGTTAGAGAAGAGAAGAGTGTGGAGTAGGAGGATAACGTTAAATTGTAAATCATTGAGCACTGTGTACGAGGCAATGATGCGGCACTCTCCACTGAGACAAATATACAAAAAAGACACCAACACAAACATGAAAAACATATATACACACAGACACACACACACACACAAATACACACACTGTTATACACGTATAAAGAAGGTACCAAAATTGCGTATACTTGGCACATAATACAAACTCAATTAATAAAGTTTACGACCGCAGCAAGCGGAAAAGTGCGTTGATGAGCCGTAAAAGTGCTTAACCCTTAACCTTCTGCCAAGAATTCTCACACACACACACACACACATACACACATACACATACATTGAACTGTTTGAAGCTGAAAGTGAATGGCATTTGTGGAGCGTATAAATGACGCTAGGGGTGCCAAAAAATGGTCAGTCTTAAAATTTTCGTTGATATTTGATTACATTGGCCATTGATAAGGTCTCAGCTGTACCGTTAACCAAAATATATACTATACTATAAAACGCAACCAAATTGTATAGGAATTATGTAAATGGTCGCAGTTCTGGCTAAACTTTGGTTTTAGAATTCACAGCGTGAGGATCTGCTAACAAGACGCTGTTACTATAAACAAAAAACAAAAAAGAAAAAATAAATAAATAAAAAGGAAAAAAGAAAAATTTATATATATATATATAACAAGAAAAAAAAAACAAAAGCAACAATGCAAATCCTCCAAAAACAACAATTCACTGATGATAATCTTAGGCAGGTAACGAGCCAACCCACAGCCCCTTTCTCTACTGTCTTCCGCCCCCCTTCTAACATACTTCCGTCACGCAGCCGGAGTTTTAGTCTGTGCTCCCTGCCCACCCGTTGGTTTTTATGTTAATGAATTTATTTATTATTATTTCATTTTTTTTCTTCTTTCTTTCGTCTTTGTCGTACTCTTCTTTGTCGTCCTTGTCGTCGTCGTCGTTGTCGTCGTCGTCTTCGTCGTTGTTGGCGTCTTTCTGTTTCGTTTTACGTTTTTATTGTACCGCCAGCCATACCCGCCTCATATATATATATATATATATATATATATAGAGAAAGAGCCCCATCTCTTTTATGTTGGAAATTAATTTTTGTGTAGCACCCGAGAAAAACCAAAAAAATGTAAGCCGTAAAAGCCAACATGCGGCAAACAATGCGCATACGCCATGTGAGACGTCTTATCGGTCATGAAATACGCGCGCTACAACACACACACACACACACACGCTCGCACGTATACACATAACAAATGTGTTTGTGTATATATATATATATATATGTACTTAGCTCAGGGTTGGGACATCGTCTCCATTCAATAACTTTAAGGTGCTTCAATAAACTTGAAATTGATATTTGATTGCAACATTTTACTTCCTGCAAATCTAACAGTTAACATTCGATTCGATTCAAGATGATTCAACTCGATTCAATGGGAATTTGAAGCAATTTTGCATTTCAAAACGCATTTCATAAACGATGCATTTCATAAACGATCTACGGCCCTGGATGTAAGTGTTGTAACCCTCTAGTATTATAAAATAACAGCAGCAACAACAGCAAGAACAACATCAGCAACAACAGCAACAAATACAGTAGAATTAACAAATGTTTCCCTTTGGATGCCGTCAGGCTAATTACGGCAACTGTGTACGCTGCCACGCCTTTATGTCGCCCACATTAGCTAATTATTTAAAATGCGCAGAGACATTAAAAAGCACTTTCGCCTGCAGCTGGAATGATAATCGCAAAACGCTGCCTGCGTTTATCTTCTTCTTCTCTGCCCCTATTCCCTATTCCCTTTGCCACTGTTTCTTCCCGTTTTGCCGTTTTCCCTTGCCCCTTTTATCGTTTGACTGTTGTTATTGTCTTTCTGCTTTTTGTTACAGTTGTTGTTAGTGTTGCTATTGGTCTTACTCTTGTTGCTGTTCTTGTTACTGTTGCTGTTGCTGTTGTTGCTGTTGCTGTTGTTGCTGTTGCTGTTGCTTTTGTGGCTTTTTTGATAATGACGCTGATTAGTCAGCGCTTACGAGGACTCTAGAACCTCTCTTCTCAAGTATTTTAAGTTTCATTTTATTTCACTTCGCTTCCCTTTCGTTTGCTTTCTTTATTTCATTCTTTATATATATATTCTTTATATATATATGTGTGTGTGTGTGTGTTTTTTTTTGTCGACCCTCGTTGGAAAATGTTAACGCCTCTGCGGGACTGTTTCTTATCTATGATGGCTCCCTGCTTGTCGTCTCCAATTGGGGACACAGCCAGCAGGGGAAAGATATCAAAAACTTTAAAGCCTAATATCCGAATGACGCAATCCACTCCTCTGGATTAAAATATACTAGATGTAAGTATGTTTGAATGTGTAATACTATTTCTATTTTGCTTCTGTATGAGTGTGTGTGTGTGTCTGCACGTGTGTCTCTGTCTGTGTGTGCGTGTGTGTGTGTGTGTCTGTGTCTGTCTTCGTGTATAAAAAGTTTTTAGTTTTCGTTTGGCAAGTCGACAATTTCTTACAGTTTCTATGTTTTATAGCACAAAGTGCTGTAATATTTTCTTTCTTTTTTTGATACAGCGTCAATAAATTACACATTTCTGATCAGCTTTTATATATATTACAATATATATATATATATAAAACTGCTGAAATATATGTATAGTATAATATAAATAATAATATTTAAAAATCATATATTAAAAATTGTATAGGAGCCACCATAATCTATCCCAACTATTTATGATTTTTACATTTTCAAAATATTTTCATATTTCTCTCATATTCATTTCTTCTTTTCTTTTACACAGAAGTCCACATACAGTGCTCCCACATTAAAAGGAACAGTTTTATTTCTTATTAATACTCGAAAAATTTTTAATTAGCGATAAAGAGTAATATTTTTTTTAGAATTTTAATTACTGCATATTGTTATTATTATTATTATTTTTATTTTAATTAAGCCTTTTATAAATAATATTATGATTATTATTATTAATTTAATTCTTACTTTTATTTTAAATGCTAATTTTTATTTTAATTTTATAAGCATTAATTTATTTATATATTTTTTTATATGTATTATTCAAATTATTTTATATGTACTTTTCAAATAATTAAATAGAATTTAATTGATTTTATTATTAATAATTTTTTATTATTATTTTTAATTTTTTTTTTTTCAATCTTTGGAATATTTTTATTATTTTTAAATAATAATATGTTTTTATAACTTAGTTATTTTATTAGATATTGTTATTATTCTAATGGAAAGCATTATTTTTTATTTAATTTTCAGTATTATTAATGTTGTTCTAATTTTTAGTTACATTATTATTTTTAATAGACTTTAGTGGTAATATTAGTATTTTTATTTTTATGTAAAAAAAATATTTATATATAAATATATATATATATATATATATATATATATATATATATATATATATATATATATATATTTTTTTTTTTGTAGCTGAAGTGTTATAGTATATATTTTAAATGCACTTGAGCGAACAAAAAAAAAATGTTTTTTAAAGATTTATTTTATTTTTTAAGTATTCACAAGATTGTATTTGTTATGGTAAATACTAAAAATTGGTATTTTTTTTAAAAAAAATTCTTATATATATTTTATATTTAACAATTTCAATATATTTGTTGGTATAATTAATATTGTTTTAATTATTATTTTTATTTTTATTACAATTATATTGATATTTAATAATTTTTCTTAAAAATATAATTATAGTCACATTTGTTGTTGCAAATTTTAAACTATTTTTTATATATATATATAATATTATTATTATTTCCTTAAAATTGCTATAGCACTTTCAATTGTTATTATAATTATTCTTATTTATATTAAAGCATTAAAAATAATTTAATTAAATCATAATTTTTTGTAAAGTTCTTTTTATTGAGTGTCTTCTGCATATGAAAATAGTTGCTTTGCCTGTTCAGTCAAGTGAACACCTTTTTGTAGAATGTTTTCATTTGCTATGTCAAAGGTTAATGAACTTTATAAGAAAATAGTCTGGGCTTATCCTTTGCTGGGATTCCAATTGTGTTGAGATTTTTTTTTGGAGTGAGAGAGGGAGAGAGAGAGAGAGAGAGAGCAAAGCCAATGTTTTTTTTACAACCTTGATAGTTTTTTATATATATTCTATGCTAAAATAATAAAAGTTTATTTTTTTACTGAAATTACTATTATTAAGTTGTCTATATAACCTGCTATTAACATTTTATATAAAAAATGTATTTTTATATTGAAAAGAAAAAATGTATATATATGAGAGAAGGAAATTTAATTTGTTTCGTTGTGCAATAATTGTTGCTTTAGGCTTTTTTGTTATATAAATAATAAGATTTACTTTTGACATTATAAACTAATTTTGTTTTTTTTTTATATTTGATTTAATTTTTTTTATTTATATTTTAATTGAAACATGTTTAGTCTTGACATAACTGATAATTGAATCTATTGAATCAATAATATAATTATGTATAATTAAATTAGATTTTTAATAAAGCATATTGTAACTTTAAAATGATTTAATTAATATATATATTTTAATACGTTGATTTCCACAGCTGCTTAAATAATATTAAATGAATTTCTGAGCCATTTCGAAATTGTTTAACAAAAAAATTTATGTTTGTTTTAATAACATGATATACGATTAGCAGTAAAATTGAAAAAATGTTTTTAGAAATCGACTAATTTTATGTCTAAGCATAAACATTTCAATCATTTTGGAATATTTATATTTTTTATTTGTTGATCTTGGGTTCTTCTAAAGTTTTGGCCTCAACTAAGTTAAAGCAAAGCAAAAAGAGCAGAAGCAAACAGAAATGCAAATAGACAGGTAGAATTGTTTGCTATTTTAATTATCTAATTGCAAGTGAACTGAGCTAAATTAAAATTTGATAAATTGTAATCAATTTTTTATTTTTGTTTTTGATTTTTTTTTATTTTTTTTTTTTTGATTTCGAGTAAACAAGACGATGGATAGTAAACAGCAGAAATTCATTTAAGTATCGAACTGGAAAATTGGTAATGAAAAATGATTTCTTTCTTTCCTCAAACAGCGGGTAGGAAATTGTCGAATTGTTTTTTTTTTTTTATTTAACATTATTTTGATGCCTTCTATAAATGCTCTGATTTATAGTTTATGCTAAAAAACTAACTAAAAAGCTGCAATTCATTTGTTATTATGTGTATAAATATTTACAAAAATTTCGTTTTTTTTTCAGGGTTGTAAGTGTACTTATGCATGTACACATACATATATATACTATATATACACTTATGGAAAATATAATAGAAACGATCGATTTTGGTTCTTTACTTTAAATTTTCGTCTATGAAAAGGTTTTATTCGTTTAAAGTCGAAATTTTTCTTAAATATTCGTAGGTTAACTTATAAAATAATGATGTAATGTAATTTATAATAAATTAATTAATTTTATTTTTTTAGCTAAATGCGTTTTTTTGTTAATCATTTTTTCCTTATTATACGACTCATGGTCTTTACATTAAAACCAAATTTTTACTTATTTGAAATTGGAATCGGTTTTATTTTTTTTAATTTTTGTATAAAATGACAGGATATATTGCACTTTCTGTATCGGTCTTCAGGTATTTCTATGTTTTAGACTGCAGAATTCTCATTTATTGTTTAAACAATTCATCAATTTGGCAGTTTGAATCAAAGATTATCGTTCTTTCTGAAATTTTTGATAATATCTTTCTTAATGTAGTCAAGGGCTCATTTCAACCAATAATTAAATAAATTTTATGAATTTTACATTAAATGTTTATTTTGTATCGATTGATTTACTTTAATAGCTATTATATTTACCATAAAAATTAATAAAAAACCATCTGAGAACCAGGAATATGACAAAAAATCACAGCGTTTATATTATTACTTCCAATGCAAAATACAGGTCGTGTTAAAAATGCAATTAACCTGACTCAACCGCCGCCGAAATGTACACAAAAATTACAGTAAAATATAGTGAAAATATCAGATATTAGTATGTATACTACACTGTAGTGTGGTTTAGCCTCTAAATTTGTCCAAAACTATGAAAATTTGCGATTATTTGCTGTATGGATATGGCGCTTCTATTAATTTTGCCATAAGTGTATATTAGATAAGCATGGTCATGGTCAATATATTTGTGTTCTTTGATCTCTTGACAGATACAAGTACTTCTGGGTAATAAGCTTTTTTGTACTTAAATACAAATTACAGGGTATTTCAGCCTTTTATGTTCTTTTCCCTTTGATAGCATAAAAATAATTAAGAATTGACTTCTTTAATTCTTTCTCTTAGTTCTAATTTCTCTATTTTTTCTGTATATTTCCGAAGGAGTCTCCTTCAAATTAACACCTCATGGCTATTTGGATCCGGGAGCTATAAAAACTGACGCCGCGGTCACTGGGCAATTAAAAAGTGTAGCAACAGCAACAGCAACAGCAACAGAAACAGCAACAGTAACAGCAAAAGCAACGACAACAAAAACAACAGTAAAAGCAACAACAAAGGAAAAAAAAATGACGACAACAACAACTGAAATGTAAATGTAAATGTAAATTCTTAACTGGGCGAACACTCAATGGTAACCCCTGTGCAAAGGAGTTGCCCCACAACGTGGGCATTCGGTTCAACGGTTCCAGAGTCCGTTTATGTTTTGTGCTGGTGCCAGTGGTTACGTCATTTAAAGACACGCAACTCGGCAAAAGGCGAATGTTTTCATTATTATGATACGTATGAGAGTGTGTCTGTGTGTGTGTATGTATGTGTATACCTCTGCCTGTGTGCGTGTATGGATTGTTATGTTGTTTTGTTAGTTTGATTGTTTGACTGGCAGCAAATGCGTACGTCAGCCAAGTGCTCAATGTTTGCTCCACACGAATTTCATTCAACAAATTTACAACATACATTGACATAAATTATAGTTATAAATAATAGCAATTGTTTTCCGTTATATTGTTTGCTTCTTTGTTTCTTTGATTGTTTGTTTGGATGTTTATATTTTGCTGTATTTTTGCATAAGTTTGAATATGTTTTTTTTTTGCTTCTACTTAATTTAATATAAAAAAGAAATTTCGTTATTTGCGCTGGTTGCTTTCTTATTTTTGTTGATATCTAAGAAATTTCATGCTATGGTAATCTTTGAACGCCTGTAAGTAGGCAATGGTTATAGTCGTAATTATGTTTTGTAAGGCTCCTCTTATTTGTGTATTTGTGTGTGTGTGTGTGTGATTTTTTTGGTTTTTGTCGGTGGTATTTTTTTTTGGTGGTATTTGGTGGTATTTGGTATAAGTTCTTGGTGTGCAGCTTTTAACACGCATACCAATAACAGCCTAACACGCACACCACAACGCTTTGCTCTCTGCTCTCGTATGCGTATAGGGGTGGTGAAAAGCTTGATACGAATCGCTTCGTTTTTGAGTCTAGTGTGTATGGTGTGCCATGGTGAGTTTCTCATTTCTCAATTTTGCGCTAGTGTGCGTTATGTAAGTTGGTTATGAACCGCAACCCGCTGCTCCATAACTGGCGTACACGCAAGGGCAGCAGCACCGTATATTCACCACGGCCCGAGTTGGCAGTCCCGTGCACTCATTCATACTAACTGCTGCTTGTACGTAGATATGTATACACACATATATATATATATATATATGTATGATACTAAGTGTGTATGAGTATGCGCGTTGTTGTTGCTGGTGGTGTTGTTGTTGTCAATGCATAGAGCGCTTGTAGTCCTCGTCATCGTGTACGCACACACACATAGATATCAATATATATATATATATATATATATGTATATATTGACATGTGTATACATGTATACACAGACACATACAGAGAGACTAGGTCTGAAACACGGCTCTCATCTGGCACACCATTAAGTGCTTATAGGTTGGTCCGCTCGTGGAACGTGGCAACGCTTTCAGTCGTTGATTTGACCGCCAAACAAACGCAACACAAGACGCGCGTGCTCCTTGGGTGAACAAGAACAACAAGAGCAGCAAACGAAGCAACCGCAGGCAACAACCAAATCTATCCAATAACAATAAATAAAAACAAAATAAAAATTAATAATAAATTAATTAATTAATAATAATAATAATAATATATTTAATAGAAAGTTTTTTTTTTTAAATTTTTTTATATATAAAAAATAAAATTAAATATAAATTCATATTTTTTGCACAAAAATTGCCTTAAATAAAATAAACGCGTTTAAAATTTTTGAATGTAAGCAGCAAAATTTAGTGAAATGTATTGAAAATATCAAAGAAATATACATAAATATATATATATATATATATATATATATATATATATATATGAATATATATATATTAATAAAAATATGAGTAAAAAAACAAAAATATGGAATATATAAATAACAAAAGAAAAACAAACAGCAAACAATAACAAACTGTAAATGAAAACATAAAACAATTTGTAAACGGAGCCACAACAAAACAATAACTCTTACAATAATAATGATAATAATAATAACAATAACAACTGACAAACAACAGTGAGAGATAAAGACAGAGAGTTAAACAGAAAGAGAAAGCAATAAACGGGGATAGAGAGAGAAAGAGAGAGAGAGAGCGAGACAATGGCATAGGGAGCGATAAGCAGGCAATGATAATACAAAGAGACAAACAATGGACTTAACATCAAGTGTTTATTTGTTATATTTGTGTTGCATACCTTTGTGCGCTGCATTTGAGTAGAGATTAATTTATACAAAAACAAAGCAAGCAACAAAACAACAAACAACAAAACAAGAAAACAGCATAAAATACAATATAATAGCGAATAAGGGGCAAAAAAAAAACCAACCTCTAAGATCTATATGAATATACATTTATATATATTAAAACATATTTATGTATATATATACATATAAATATATATATATATAGCTGAGGGGGTTGGCATTTGTAACGCTTACAAAACTTGACCCAAATTTACGTTTTGCGGTCCAGCAGTTGCCGCTTTTAAAAGCAGCTCGAACGGGCTGCAGGTGGAAGCTGCGACTTGACTTGCACAGCTAGCACATAGACACAGACGCAGACTCATACAATCAGACACAAAAACACACACACACATACATACAACAAACAAACATATACATACATGCATACACACACAATGAGATACAGAAAGAGATAGAATCAGATATACATATATATGTTCACGCACACATACAGATATAACGAGACAACGTGCAAGGATTATGTAAACAAAAATAAGTTGATTCACTCCCACACGCAGCTGCTGTTACTCTCTCTGCTGTTTCTGTTGTTGCTGCTGTTGTTTTATACGTATATATATATATATATGTATTTTTCTTTTCTGCTGCTTCTGTTGCCTGTCAGTCTGTCAGTTTGTCAGCTTGTCATTCTGATGAGATGCTTTTTCTTGGACTTCCCGCAGTGCTACATCTCCCGGTTACATTCACTATACCTCAATAGGTGCAATCACCCACACAAATGCCATGTAATCATAATAAATACAACACGAAAAAAGATGGCGCACCAACAGCAACAGTAACAGCAACAGCAACAGCAGCAGCAACAACAAGAGCAGATTGGTGACAAGGATTGAAAGTGGCATGGCATGGGTATGGGGTACTGAATAAAAGGGTGGATGTGCCACACTAAGCGGGTGGGTATCTAAATATATATATATATATATATTTGTATATGTGTATATATATATATATGAATGTGCGCGTCCTAATGCAACTCAATCTAAAGCTGGTTCCCATTTTGCTTGCGTGCCGGGTGCCAATTGTCCCGCAATCGACTGCTGTCGATTCTGGCTGTAAAAGTGACAGCAGCAGCAGCAGCAGTAGCAACAACAGCAGCAAACAGTAACAGTAACAGAAACAAGAGCAAATGCCATAAAGTGCTTTTTAATTTACAGCAATTATTTGATAATTGGCCATGTAACAAATCTTTTTGCATTCGCATACAAAATGCGACACATTTAGCAAGGCAAAGCGAAACTTTTTCAACTTCTGTCAAATGACATTTATCACTTACAGGAAATTTAATTAGCGTAGCGAAGCGATTAAATGTTAATTTTAAAATTCATTAGAAATTCGTTTTTCTCTTGTTTCCCTAATACCCTTTATACAACGTTTTTCTTTCTCTTTCTTTATTATTATTATTATTTTTTTTTTTTATTTTTATGTTAAAGCTATTTAAGTAATAAATGTTCTTTTATGTACGCCATTTCGAATGGACGACAAAGGACAATAAAAATACAAAAAAATAAAAATAACAAAACTTTCCAGTATTTTATGTTATTTTAAGTATTTTGTACTTAAATAACTTTTTTCTTTTCTTTTTCTTTATATTTTTTTTGTGATACCTTTCAAGGGTTGATTTCATACAAAAGAAGTTCCATTCCTATTGATATTTATTGATTACTTTCATTTCACGAAGACCTTTCATAGAGCATAACTTAAGTACAAAAATATTTCAATAATTATTTCTGAACATATTTCATTTCAATTCATTTAAGAATCTATTGCTATTATAATATTTTCCAGTCACAGCAGATTTTACTGCAAATTCTAATGAAAACTCGTAAATTATTTTAATTTGAGCTCTGAAATCGAGAATTTATTTCTAGTTGTCAATAAGTAAACTTACTAATTAAGAATGATGAGATGAATTGATTTAGTAATTGGGAATTTGAAACAATTTTGTTGAAAATAAATTCTTATTTGATCAGCTTATATTGTCTATAGATAAATTTCTACTGCTTAATCAATTGGAAACTGAACTTTATTTCAGGCATTTTACTAAAAATATTTAATGAACTTATGTTATATATTTTTTGTCGGTTTCTTTTATAACTTATCTTTTGTTGCATAAATAAACTCAAATTGGCTTAAACACCACAAATTATTCATACATAAATGAATTTGATATATTTTGTGCACAGTTTTTAATAGCTTAAAACTAAAAGTTTGCTTTTAGCTGCAAATCTTGTTATAAATATTTATGCATATATATTTATTTATATATATATATAAACATATTTATATATATAAGTTACTCGCACTTGAAAAAGTATTCACATTCATTCATTTCTGTTAGAATTGTCCTGTCATTCGAGTGCTGCAGGAATATAATTTACAACCCATTTAATTCGAATCACTCGCTGGATTATGGGCCTGTAGGCTACAGCGTCATTGCGACAAACTTGCATAGAGCCGCAGATTTGTTGGCAAGTGTACTAGATATGGAAAACAAAAAAAAAATAAAAAGTAAAAGAAAAAGTGTAACATACGCGCAGGCTGCGCCTTTTAAGTTGCAGCCGCCGCCGTGAGGCGAAAGCAATGTAAAAGATGAACACAAAAATGCAGCAATAAAACTGCAACAGCATGGGAAATAAACGTTTCGGCAACAACAAAAGCTATACATATATATATAGCTATATATATATATATATATATATATATATATATATATATATATATATATATATATATATATATATATATATATATATAGACTGATATATATACACGTACTCATGCAATCTCTTTCTCGTCTACTATCCACACAATCACACAGTTACAGACACAGACACAGACACCGACACCAACAACGACACATCTACACATAAAGTAAAAACACACGAAGTTAGAAAGACATTCATTCAGATAAAAAAAGTCAAGTTACACCTACAAGTCAGCAGTACGTTGAGCTGTGCGGAGAGCCGCGAACTGAAGGGATCCTTAGTGAAAGATGTGAATACATATATATATATATATATATATATATATATGTATGTGTGTAAACGTATTTATATCTATCTCTGTCTGACAGTGCATTAGCAGCCAGCTGTGAACGAAATAAACGTAAAAATATTTTAGTGTGAACAATTTCGAAAAAGCGAGAAGCGAAAACTGAAACACTGAGAAAACTTTTGCACGGCATTACACACGAACGCACGCATACATATATAAACAAACATACACAACTGACAAGATAACGGACAGCCTTATACACACACACACACACAAATATATATATATATATATATATATACAAGTATACACAGACATAGTAAGTCATGTTTAGTTAGGAAATGCCAATAGTCTCGCAGTCTTTGTGCCAAAAAACTAAGCCAGAGGGAGAGTGTGATATATACATACATGTATATATATATATATATATATATATATATATATATACACATGTACATATATACATAAATGTATATTTATGTATATACAGGCATACGTGTGTATAGGTGTGAGGCTTCTTTCAGTTTTGTAAACAAACAGAGCAAAAAAGAAAAAAATCCTTTTAGATTGCAGCTAAACTATATGCCGGCTTTAATGCTCATGTAGCTATAAGAAATACAAATTATATTCTGACGCTATTTACCTTACCTTCAGTTCTCTCACTATTATTTTATATATATTTATATATAACATATAAATTTAGTTTCTTTGCTTAACAATAGATTAAAAATAGCTATATCTAAGCAATTTCTTTTATATGTTCCTTGAAGGAAATTAAATAAGAAAAAGCTGTTATACCATTATATTATATGAAATTCAAATTCAAGAGCAAAGAAATCGATTAATTTTTTGACAGTTAAAAGACGTTTGAGTTCCGTTAGTCACAGAGATTCAAAAGACACTTTGTGTTAGGATATTAAAATGAAATGTTTGTCATTTCTATTAGAATTCAAATGTAACTCAAGCCAACATCTGTCATGAAATGAATTTTACTTGAAGTGAATTCTAATTAGGGGAAAAGTTGATTTAAGCTGTCAGATTTATAATACTCTTATTAATAATACTTTTTGTTTTGATTAGAAAAAAAAAAACAGCAACTTAACTTTTCTAACAAAATTTTTATTTAATTTAAATTAATGAAAGAGATTTGAGTTTTGTTTATTAACTTACCTTGAATTTCCTTGATATAATCAGTAAAATATGTTACCCAATATTTATACTTACTTAACAGAAAATTTCGTAATTGCAAATTGGAATGTTTTCTATTCTTTAACGATACATAGAGCTTCTATTTTTGCGTTAACCTATTGGTAAACTATTGAAACACGCTATACAAAGTCATGGCAGGGTAGCTATATAAACGGTTGGCATGTTAACATAAGTCAACAATAAACTTCTACGTTTTGTACGTAATACGTATATACTCAAGATTTGTAGTTATAAACACGAAACATGTAATGCTCGCAACAATATTTATATATATATATACATAACTAAGAGAAAATTTCAATTTATGGCTGGTGGAGTAATGTAGACGATTTTGTCCACAATTCTGCGAATCAATTTCATGCAAGGCATATAAAATTCGACTTACGTTAAAGAAATTTCATTGTTTTGCTTAGCAGCAAGTTGTCTTTATCAGTCATAATCATCATATGAAAATATAAACGCGTCACTGTAAGAATATAAAAGAAACGTTGCATACTTTTGAGCGCAGGCAGATATTGTTGGCTTTGATTTTGGCTGGTGTGCCGCACTTGACACTTTTGTTACTGTTTTTACGGCCATTTTGCATGTCACAGATCAGTGGCAGAACATTGTGAAATAGTTGCCACAGCCTCAACAGATGTTGCTTTTGTTGCTGCTGCATGCGTCTGAAATTAACAGCATTTATTTCATTGCATTTTTATGCGCCTCATTGCGGCCGACATTTTCAACGTCGTCGTCACTCGCCTTTCGCCTTTCGTCTTTCATCTGTCCGTCTTTCGTCTTCGTCGTCGTCGGTGTCTCTGTGTGCCTGTGAAAACAAAGGCAACTTATTTTTATGCGGTGCGCGTCAGCCGCAGAGACATCGCCGCTTCTTTTATACCTCTACCTCTACCACAACATCTACTTCTACCTCAATCTCTACCTCTGCCTCTGTCACCCTCATGTGCAGGGCTAAGTTTTTTTTTCCCTTTTTTTATGCGCTTTTGTTAGCAGCTTCTCGTTCTGGGCATTTTTAGTTGTTGCTGTTGTTTTTGGTTTCGCTTCTGCTTCTGCCTCTGCTTTTGCTTTTGCCGTTGGCAATTGTCATGAAAAGTTCGAGTCTAGAGTTGACCTGAAATATAAAAAGTGTGGGTTCTGCTCTCTTCGCGTGTGTATGTGTGTGTGTGTGTGTGTGTGTTTTTGTGTTGTATTCATTATTGCGTTTTTTTTGTTATAGTTGTTTTTTTTTATTATTACTCGATGTCAGCTAGAACAAGGCGCATACTCAAATTGAACAGCAAACGGCACAACGCAACTCAACTGTGGGTAGGAGTTATCAGGCGGTAGCAAAGCCATCAAAATGTGTCGTGATGGATTACGGCTTGATATTCTACAAATTGCACGACCTCTGAATAGACACCATGCCACATTCTATATGCCCTTTGCATAAATATATATATATATATATATATATACATATATACCTCATGCGTACTCAACTTGTCCAGATGTTGACTGTATAAAGACAAAGCATTTTAAAACCCTACGATTATAACTGTTAAATTAAACAATACACTGTGAAAATTCAGACAAAAATATATGTATATAGTATATATAATATATATTTATATATATTGGATAGTAATACTAGCTCTATCTGTAAAGAGACCGTCAATTGTGCTATGAATTCTGATACCAATTATTGTGCTACTTGTACTTGTTTTTACTGTTTACTTGTCTTTTTCTCTCTCTTTGCTTTTTTTTGTGTTTTTGTGTACCTTTTTTTTGCCATAATTTCTTTGAAAAATATTATAAAGCATATTGAAATACTTATAAAAAAGTTTTTAAACGAAAAACAAAAGAAAGAAAAAAAAAATACAAAACAAAAACAAACTTGCATAACAACAAAGTTTTGCCATTATAAAGCTATAGCAGTCAACTGTAGCCAAAAGGTGTAACCTCAATAGCAACAACAAGAATAACAGCAACAGCAACAGCAGACACAACAACTCCAACTCCAACAACAACAACGACAATATGGGAAAAAAGAGCTCGAAATTGAAACAGGATACCATCGATCGCTTAACAACTGACACATATTGTAAGTACCAATGCATCAAAAGTATTAAATTCCTTTATAGTAATTATTTTTATGTTTATTTTTCAATACGCAATTAAGCTATTTACACATACATACAACAAAATGTATATATATGTTTGTATGTATAATAAAAAATTCATTTAAATAAACTTTGCGTATTTTTTTGTACAATTTATTAAGAGTATTTTGTTTATGGCCATAACAAAAAGGATTTCATTCTGTTTAAACTATCATAATAAGAACTATACAATATGCTATATCATAAAAGGAATATATATATATATATATATATATATATATATATTTATATAGGGGCTATACACATTGCATTCATTGACAGGCATAAAGGATCCAAAAAGTTATTATTTGTCTATGACAAAAGTATTATTATCTATTTAAAGCCTTACACTTCACTTAATACATTGAATGTGTGCGTGTATATGGGTGTGTGTGTGTGTGTGTATAACAATAGTATATTTATAAATGAACAATGTATACCTATTTAATAATTAATACTAGTGTTCAGTATATAAATTGTAATTATAGTATTAATTTGTCAAAATATTAAACTCAATTCTGGAATATAAAGTTAACTTAATAATACTATAAGTATTTAAGTATAGAATGCAAATGATTACAGTTATTGGTTAGTTAAAGATATTAGACATTAAAAATCTTACTTTAAACAGCTGTCCAGTGTTGCCAACCATTCCTTAATACCCAATCCAATTCAAATCAACTTCTTAAGATGCAAATGTTCTTTTTCTGCTGCTGCCAAATGTAAGCCAAGACTTACATATACTTTGGTATTACTTTTTCCTCTGCTTCTTCTACTATTTCTATTTCTTTCTTTCATTATATCCTGTAGCTACTTAACTACTAAATGGGGTATATTTATATATAATATAATAAATCTTTTGCTAATCAAACTAGAGACTATAATATTTGCCTGCCTTTTTGTCAGTTTTGCTAAATTTGATTTTAGTTTTTTTTCGGCTTTATATTATATTATAGGGTATCCTTTAGTTAATCCTTGCTGAATTGGCAAATATTTGTACTTGTTATTCTTTATTTTTATTTCTGTGGGTACGCTTAAAAATGCAAGACGCCAACTTTGCGCCTAAAACATTGTTGACTAATTGCTTTTTAAAGTATTTTCGTCCTTTTTGCTCAGCTCGCTTGCTCCTGCTGCTGCTGCGGTCCGAGCGTGTACTCCGGCTAAGAGGCTGGAATATAAATAATTACGACGCCTGTGGGGTATTCCGTGCACCTGGTCAGGGTGCTGTAAAGTGTTGACAGATTGCTGCCAAGTTGCCAGTAGTCTTAATGTCCTGGTCGTGGTTCTGCTCCTGGTCCTGGCAATTTGTCTTACGCTACTTTGGGTTGCTTCGTGCTCTACTTGGTCTCTCTCTTAGTAGTAGTACTTTTTATTTTTAATTCATTCAACACTTTGCCATGTGTCATGTGCCATGTGTTTATGTAACTCATATGATTCAATATTGAATCGCATGGAAAAAACTATCAAACTTATAATATATATAATAATAGTATAATATTATATACAGGAAACGTATGAAATTAAATAGTTGATATTGAAGACTTTTATCTTTTAGCTATGGATGAATTTCATGGCTCATAACTTTTCCATAAGTTGGCTAAAACTTTACAGCGGAAAACTTTTACCAAATACCGTTATTCAAGATTTAATATAACTGTCTGCACCTGATAGCAGCAGCAACAGCAACAGCAGCAGCAGCAGCAGCAACTGAAACAACAACAGCAACAACAAAATGATTTACAAACAATTCAACTTTATTTATTCGAGAAGCAAATGAACTGAAATTCAATTTATTAAAGACAGAAAGAGAAAGAGTAAGAGTGAGTGACAGAGAGAGAGAGAGAGGGAGGTAGAGAGAGGGAGAGCCCTGCATGTGGGCAATATGATAAAATTTTTTGGTATCCTGCAACACTCAATAGCATATTTAAACATTCGGTGAAATGTTGAATGTTGAATGCTGGCAATCAATTGGGAATTACATAAATGTCGAAAAAGAAACATTTTTTGTCAGCATATTCAAACAGCACACCCACTGTGCAATTGCATAGGTGCTGTTAAAGGGAATAAATAAATAAATAGCATAGAAATTTGATTAGTTTCGGATGAGTTTCGAAATTCGTATGATCCTAGAAATAAAATGCAAATCCCAATGTGTGTATAAAATAGATACAAATTACGGTCCAGTAACAGTTGGATGGCAATCCAGAAAGGGGTCAATGGTAGGTCAACGATAGCTGGCCACAATCTTCAATAAATAAACGTGCATTTAAATTGTGAGTTTCTCTCAACACATATATATATATATATATATGTGTGTGTGTGTGGGTAGAGCTTAGTCCAGAGGGTTTTACCTTTTACAAATGCTTTGCAAACCGGTGAATTAGCAAGTTTAATTGATTTAAAATAGTTCAAGCAAACAAACAAAATGACAAGCAGAAATGTAAACACCACAAACGAAACACACACACACACACACACACACACAGACACATACAACAGCTGAATATACAAATGTGTCCAATTTGTCAAGCCATAAAACAAGTTGGTCATTAGAAGCGTAAGTGAAAGATAATCTATGTTAGCCATTAGGTAAGATGATTATCATTGCTCATTTCAGTTAACTGTAGAAATTTTGCAATTCAATTTTAACTGTTTGTTGGCAACAGTCACAGCCACAGCCATAGCCACAGCCAATTGCTATTGTAAATTTGTAGTTTGTGTGTGTGTGTGTGTGTATTTTTAAGTATCCTATTTATAGTAAACATGCAAAACCTTGAGCTATATATATATATATATATAAACTGTTCTATGAACTTCCTTGAACTAGTCTGCAGTCATTAGGCCACAAATCAGTTAAATATTCATCAATAACGTTTGTATTTACATTATTAGAAATTGGAATGGATATCAAGAGACCCCTTTTTTATTTGGACTATAAATATACAATACAATATTTAAAATTATTGTCATAGTTTACTGTACTATATACTGTAGACTGTACTGTTGTTGTGGCTTTTATATCGCTTGCAGTTAAACATGTGTTGCCACATATAGTACACGTTCAACTTCACAGACCAGATAAAATGTTTACCTGCTATATTTTCCATGCTCCAAATAACAAATTTAGCTCATCTGCAAATGCAACTGGGTACACACACACACAAACACAAACAAAGACACACATCAAAACAAGTAAGAAGTCTGTAGTCGAGTGTACCCGACTACGAGAGCCCCTTTGCCTACATATACAGCCATACACACACATACTCATACATACACACAGTTCTACACGTACTTAGCCATTGCGCGCACCTTTTAACCCCCCACGGTCCATAACGCGGTACTTAATGTTGTATAACTTTCGTGTTTATTGTTCAATTTTAACGAAATTCACAACGTAGATGAAAAATGGTCTACTTAATATGTGTGCGAAAAAGAAATTTGATCGGTTGAAAATTGTGTCTTATAATCAATTTTTTTTCGATTTGGGGGGGTCAGGGAGGAAAATCGAAAATCTAAAACAAACTCGTATAACCTACGAACATAACGAATCTAGATTTCAAGTTTGGTTGCTCTAGCTCTTATAGTCTCTGAGAAACAGGCGTTCATACAGACGGACAGACGGACAGACAGACAGACAGACAGACGGACAGGGCTAGATGAACTCGTCTTGTCGTCCTGATTCAGAATATATATACTTTATGGGGTCTCCGATGATTATTTCTATGTGTTACATACTTTTCGATTTTGCACATTTCCAATAGCTCCGCTTTGCTTCTTTTTTACAAAAAGGCAAAGGGGCTAAAAAGAATTAACAAAAATGAAAACTGAATCGGAAATGTTTCAAGTTTCGCACTGTGCACAGGCAAAATGCAATTAAAAGCGCGTTGTAAACACACATATTGATGGCAGCGATTACACGAATATTTCATGTAGCTTTTGCAAGGATCGGAAGAGCGGGCTGGTGGGGTGCGGTATGGCCACAGTTGGACTGAGTGTATGTACTTTAACGGCGCACATTGTACATGATACATCTGGTCGCATACCCACGATTTCCGTGCATCTCTGCTGTCTGACGTGAATATATCTCTCTGTGTGTATGTGTGTGCATGTGTGTGTGTCTGTGTGGTGTTGGGGGACTGTGTCTGTGTGTGTGTGCTGTGTAAAACAGGGCATAAAAATCAAAAATGCAATCGACTTACAGTTTTGCATGAAGTGCGGTTCCATACGAATGCCAACGACAATTGCTGCAAATTCCCAATGCCCCATCGAATGTGTGAAATGCATCAATATGATATAGCTCTATATAACGGGACAAAACTGTTTTAACGTTCATTCTGATTGACGAACTTTTATATTGAAATCATCATGATTGATATTCAACTGGTTGCTTGACAGACACATTGCCACAGTTGCTTTATCAAATTTACATATAAATAGTGCTAAAAAAAAATACAAAAAAAAACAAGTAAGAAGTCTGCAGCTGAGTGTACCCGACTACGAGAGCCCTTTTGCCTACATATACAGCCATACACACACATACTCATACATACACACAGTTCTGCACGTACTTAGCCATTGCGCGACCTTTTAGCCCCCCACGCTCTATAGCGCGGTACTTAATGTTGTATAACTTCCGTGTTTATGGTTCAATTTTAACGAAATTCACAACGTAGATGTAGAATGATCTACCTAATATGTGGGTCAGGGGAGGAAATTCGAAAATCTAAAACAAACTCGTATAATCTACGAACATAACGAATCTAGATTTCAAGTTTTGTTGCTCTAGCTCTTATAGTCTCTGAGAAACAGGCGTTCATACAGACGGACAGACGGACAGACAGACAGACGGACAGGGCTAGATGAACTCGTCTTGTCGTCCTGATTCAGAATATTTACTTTATGGGGCCTTCGATGATTATTTCTATGTGTTACATACTTTTGGACTTTGCACATTTCCAATAGCTCCGCTTTGCTTCTTTTTTACAAAAAGGCAAAGGGGCTAAAAACTAAATATGAACACATATTAACATAATACTCTACTGTACAGAGTCTGATAAACTAATCATATAATTCACTTTGCTGTGAGTTGTTCTATTGTAAAGCAGATTGGATTTATATATCTTCATAATAAAATAAACAAAAATAATATCGGTATAACTGTAGCTTATGGCTTGTGGCAGGTGGCATGTGGTATGAGGCATGTGCCAACTTATTAGCATAATTTTATTGACAAGTTGCTAGGGCTTAGAGTAAAATTTATTAAATTTCATTTCATTTCAGATGATATATGATACAAATATTTGTTATAGTTTAAAGTATTATGTGCTGGTCTGATATGACATTCCAATTGGAACGTCTCAACATAAAACGGGAGAGGGATAGAGACTTTTAACTATTTGGCCATACAGTTGACAGTTTTTATGTAAATTTTAAATATTTTATTTAACAAAAAACCAAAAAAAAATGTTGAAAATGTAACGTTTCCTGGCAAAATAAACAAACGTTTTTAGTCCACTTTGCGACTTGGCAAACTGCCGCACAGAATTTATAAACGTGCCTAAAGGTATGCAGTAAAATTTTAATTTTCGGTAAGCGTGAAACTCGCTGCAGAACAAAAAGTTGCATAAAATCGGCTAAAAAACAAACTTTGTTGTTGTTTTTTTTCCCCAAAACAGTCAGTACATAAAGTAATTTATTTAAAATTTATGTTTAACATTATAGTGTGGCTTAAATAAACAGTGAAACTGTGCTTTTTCTTCATTAGACATAAGTTGAGGTTGCTGACTGCAAGCTGAGGTTGCTAACTATAACTGTAGTAAATGTTGCATTAAAGTACACATATATGCCTTGGGATAGTGTATAGAGTAGCAGCAGGAATAGCTCTATGCATAGCGTATCATCAATAACATCGACAGGCAATGTTGCCAACAAGTCGTATGAGCAATATGCGCTTCGTTTGCAATCCATACGCCGCACACAATTTGTGGAATGTAAATGCCATTATACAATTACATGCCACACATCAATGATAATTACGGTTGAGGGAGCAAAAATAAAATACAAATATAATGAATGAGATGCCGCAACCCAACATTGTTTCCTCTGCGTTGCATTGCAATGACTGTCCAGTTGTCTATTTACCCGGCATGCTCGATATCGATTACCAATCAAGTCTGTAACGACATTGCCAATTGTTGACTTCATTGAGATGACACAGCTCGTCCCTCTGTGCAGCTGCTGAAGCATACTTACTCTTAAATGGGTCGTTTGTTTGATGAGCTGCCAAGGGTAAAGTACTAATTAAAATACATTTAAGCAAAGCTTATGTTGATGCTGATACTGATGCTGATGTCTGATGTCTGATGTGGATGCTTGATGTTGATGCCAGATAATATTTCTGTTACTGCTGCAACTGTCGCCTCAAACACAATTACAAGTTTGAAATGATTAAGCTTAAAAAGACCAGCTACAGACACAGTATGAAGAATGTTTGTGGTCGACTTTTAAGCATCCAGTTGAGCGTACAGAGCAGTCAATAATGAAAGCATTTTCTGCTGGCCCCCATGGGAATCGACCTGTGGCCATTGCCCGCCGCTTAGCAGCAATTTCAATGTGTGTAATTTTGCGTGAATTTATGTTATGGTCTCTTACTTTCTGTGTCTGTTGCTGCTGTTGTAAGATCCACATGAAGAGCGGTTGTACCTCAGTAGCAGTATCTTGTGAGTGGGTCCTACTGTAACATGTGCGCCATTCACACGCCCTTAACGGTCACAATGGGAGCAGCAGGCACCGGTCTGGGATCGAGAGACCATAGCTTAAGCGTTTTGTAAACGGCCATTAGGCCACGGCAATGTCGACCATGACCAAAAATAATAATAGTAAAACAAGAATAAAAAAGAAAAAAACCAAAAAAAAAACAAAAAAAAAAATGCACAACAAGAAAAAAAAGAGAAAAACAAAAACAAAAATAGAAAGAGAAAGAGAAATCGTAATGCATACTCGTAGAAGGAAAAATTTGTTCTTTGCCTTGGGCGTGGTCAGAAGACAATGTGAAAAATGTAAGTACAAACGCCGACAGAAGCTGCACGAGTATGGACCACAGGTTAGAGGTCAAATGGTGGGTGTATAAGGCATAACTCTTATGGTCTATTATTAAAATGCTTATACTATATGCATATGCTTAGATATATTGCTCTTAAACTTTGTATACATCTTCACAGATAAATCTAACTAAATCTAACTAAATATCAACTAAATTTCAACTAAATTGAAATTAAATTTCAGCTAAATTTAACAACTGTTTATATATTAACATAAATATTTTGTGCTCTCGTTTTATATAACATTTATTTATATCAAAAGGCAAAAGTTAACTGTTAGATTTCACTCTGGAAAAAAACATTTAAAACAAATTGAAAACTTTTCATTTTCCTTTTTTATATTTTTTTTTTTAAAAAAAAAGCCGAAATTTAACTTGTGGCTTATAGAAAACTGTAAATATTTACACTGATCCTTAAGCTGTGTCCTTTTCCGATTGTAAATCATATGAAACATGTGGCATGCAACCTTTTTTTTTTGAACTGTTTGATGAGCTCTGCAAATTCCGTTGGAAGTTGCCATCAATCATAGTGTATAAATAAGTTGCATGAATATCTCATGCAAAAAGTTAACTTAATATATAAAATTGATTTGAAAAGTTTCATAGAGTATTTGTGCCTCGGTGTGGCAATTGTTTAATAGTTTTGATTGTTTTGTTTTGTTATTTTTTTCACACTCTTTTAACACATTGCGATTTTTCAATTTCTTGTTTGCCAACTACATTTTATACCCAAAGTTTATAACAAATAGCTAAAGGGTATTTGGCACTAATAGAACTCAACACCAAAACGGGGCATACACGAAGCTATAGAGAACCTATCTCAATATATATATATATATATATATGCCATCGTCTTAATAATGTTATGGTTTTAAGATATATTATAGTCGAGCATACTCGATTGAAGCATATTTTTATAGTTCTTTACATTGAATATACATAAAGTAAAATCGTTTTTGTTGTTTTAGTTATCGGAATTTTGTTTTTCCATTGAATGTGCCATTAAATATTCATGTATTTTAATAGACTTTTCTTTCTTTCTCTCTCTCCATCTTGTTTATTTCCAGTTACAGAAAAAGAAATACGTCAATGGTGAGTGTGTGTGTGTGTGTCTGTGTGAATGCTTGCTTGTGCTAGTATATATAACAATACATATATATATATATATATATCTATATATATTATAAATACATATTTTATTCTAATTGGCAACAATTTACACAACGCTAACAGGCATAAAGGATTTTTAAAAGACTGTCCAAATGGCTTACTTACGGAGCAAGTACGTATTGCATATACATACATACATATACACATACATACATACATACATACATACATACATACATATAAATATATATATATAGTTAATGCTTAAGCATCTTCAATTCATTCAAGTCATACAGTTAATTAAGTTAATCTTCTCAATATGCGAGCACTTTTTTCGTGCAACAGCAGCGACAACAACGAAACCAAATCAAAAAACAACAACAACAACAACAACAAGAACAAAATACATCAACAGTTGCTGCAAAATGTATACGCACAGACACACACACACACACATACACGTATAGCTAACAAAATGAATCACAGGCCGTTTCCAATGTGTTGACGGCAAAATTTCTGTTGTTGCTGTTGTTGTTGCAGTTGTTGCTCCTGCTGTCGTCTGCTGTTGATAATGAAATTTATTAATGAGCGCCTCATTCGAACACAACATCGACAAACACACATCAAGATAAACATATACACACTCACTGAAACACACACACACACATTGAGATATCAAAACACCCTAATTGTTTATCATCTCTCGGCAGGGTTTTATCAAAATCTACAAGCAATTCTTTCCACAAGGCGATCCCAGCAAATTTGCATCGCTTGTGTTTCGTGTTTTCGATGAGAACAATGTGAGTATTAAGGCCAACAGTTTATATATCCTTGCCGCTCTCTGCCTACTTGCCTCTCTCTCATCTTGCCACTCTCTAACTTCTTCTTATCATCATCTTATAGACATTGCCATTGCCATTGCCATTGCTATTGCCATCTCACTCACACTTTTAGCCTTATTGACATTGATGAATTGGTACTCAACTCGAGCGCAAAAGTTGACGATTTAGGCCAATTAGCTGAAAATTATATTATAGTAGTTAAACCGAATTGTTATTACCCTTTATGCTTAATAGCCAGACTGCAAGCTTTTCCTTAATAGTATTAGCCAAGTTAGAAAATCAGTATAATCAGCTGTTTAATTTATATATATTTCTAGTATATGTACACATACATAGATAGTTACTTCCATAGTGTAGATCATTGTCTATAGTTTAAGTATAATTTAAATTTTAATATATTTAACAATGCTTTAGTCTTAGAATTAAGCTTAGTAGTTACTAAAGCTGATATTTTGTTGCTCTTTAATTGTTTTAAGGCATTCGAAAAAATGAGGGAAATTTTTAATAATGAGTTTTAATGATACCTTCCTCCACGCGTCACACCTCCACCCTCATCCAACAACAAAGCACATGAAGAGTTACCAATATCCAGGAAAAACTAATGAAATATTTATTATAAATATACACAACGTATAAAGGTAAAAAAGGTAAACGTAAAAGTAGAAATGGTAGCAGGGCGGCAGAGGGGTGGAGGGGGAATAAAAATTATACCTAAATGAGTGGGAAATATTGTGTTGACAGCCAGATGTGTGCCATGCTTACTCATAACTGACATAAAACAAAAAAAAAAAAGGAAAAAGAAAGGAAAAAAGAAAATATTCAACGTGTCACCATTTCAAACGAATTATAATAACAATATGGACAGGTTCAATTGCCATATTGTTGCTTTAACCAATTTAAGAGAAAAATAAAAAAAAAAAAATATTGTATAAAAAATCGATAGCACTATAAAAAAAATATATAGCCAATTAGAGGCATGGCTTAGAATTCTTCATTCAATGTTTTATTGAGCTTTCATGCACAGTTAGAGAAAAGTTGAAGAAAATTAAATTTTTTAAAAATTTTAAATATAATTTTTAGGACAATTTTTACATTAAGCAATAGTTTATATATTAATTAATATAATTCAATTATTTATTATATTTTTTTTTGCCCCATAATAAACGGAATCATTCACAAAAAATACCAACAATTATTTTCTAGTCTTAGGCAATATTTAACTGACGCTTAACTAGAGCATAAAGTGGCTGATAAGTCTTAACTGTTGAAATTTTGAGCTTAACTTAAAACATTAGCATTAATTGAGAGATTGTTAACAAGTATGCAATGCAACAATATAAAAATTTTTCAGTATTTATTGGTATATCTGAAGTACATGCAAGAACTGAGAGATTTCGGAGAAGTAAACTATATATTATAGTATCTAACCTAATGGTAATAGTTAGTCATTTTATAAACCTTAAAATAGTTTATATTTAAGTTTATATATAAGTATAAAGTGGCAAAGTAAAGTTAAAGCAATAAGATTTATTTATTTATTTAGTATTTTTTTTTTTTTTTTGGTATATTTTAAAGTCTTTGCCAAAGTTTTGCATTTGATTTGAGTTTGTAGAGGATGAGCGAATGAAATTTAGATGCAAATTGAATGAGCTGAGGAAATTGCAATTATTTACATTTTTAAGAGAATCAGTTTTCTACAAATTTGCATAGATTATGAAGAGTTAATAGCCTTAGCTACAATCAACTATCCAAATTGGTAGTCATATACAATTCATTAGCGAGTTATAACGCGCTTCATTTAAGGACCAACCCTTGGGGGGGAACTCATAAAGTGGAGCTCATTTTATTATTTATGACTTGTGGCAATGGCGATGATGATGCTTATGATGATAATGAAATCGTTGATAATGATAATAATGATATATGATAATAATGATGATAATAATGATGATGATGATGATGATGATGATGATGTTGATGGTGATGGTGATGGTGATGGTGATAACATTCAAAGCTTGTCATCTGCCAGTGGTTTGAACTGATTTGCCTTGCTGTGGTTTTTTCTCTCCATATTTTCTTGCTCTCTCTTTTTTCTTTTCGTTTCTCTTCCTTTTCTTTATATATATATATATATATATATATGTATATATATGCTCTCTAGGATGGCTCAATTGAGTTTGAAGAGTTTATACGCGCCTTATCCGTCACATCAAAAGGAAACCTGGACGAGAAATTGCAGTGTAAGTTTGATCTCTTTTTTTTTTTCTGTTTGCCCTAACAATAATAAGTCTATTAAATATTACGACCTCATTAAATTAATGTCAATTGCTAATATACGATATTTGGCTTATTCCCTTTACCTTATATCATATTTAGGGGCCTTCCGTCTTTACGATGTGGACAATGATGGTTACATAACCCGCGAGGAAATGTACAACATTGTGGATGCAATCTATCAGATGGTGGTAAGTATAACCTCAACTTTAAGTACAATTCCAACTGCCATTCCCATTCCAATTTCCAACTGCCAACTACCAACTATCAACTACTTGAATATAATTTATAAAATGTCCTTTTTGATTTTTAATCCTATTTTGATATTGAGCAATTTGATAATATTATTTTGATTAGGGCCAGCAACCGCAGTCAGAGGACGAGAACACGCCACAGAAGCGTGTGGATAAAATATTCGATCAAATGGATAAGAATCATGATGGTCAAATTAACATTAGAAGAATTTCGTGAGGGTAGTAAAGCTGATCCACGTATAGTTCAGGCGTTAAGTTTAGGTGGTGGTTAAACAAATTTATAGAAAAAACGCGAAAAAAATTGATATAACTACTGTAACTGTAACAGCAGCAACAAGAACAGCAGCAGCAACAACAAAAACAACAACAACAACAAACCTAATAACAAATACAATACGAACCCTTAATAAACAACAAAAAAAACAAAAACCAACAAAGAAAAGCAAAAACATTAATAATAAAATGAAATAATAAACTAAAATTGAGAACAATATATATATAGAGTACACTATCTAACAAATGCTTTTGGTTTTTTTTGGCAAACATTTTACACTCTGCTACAAAATAAAAAAAATAACTAGAATATATACTTAAAACTAAAAAAAGAACACAAACAAAATGCATAATTCAAACTGCAAAGCCGAGAAAGCAATCAGAAAACAGAAATTAAAGTCGCCCAATAAAAGTTTCAATCTTCATACGGAAAATGATAAAGCAAATGATAAAGCAAAATGAAAATTAATGTATGAATTCCTTAAGCCGATTTCCCGCGTCGATTAACATTCAAAATGATAATAATTTTTTGATATATATGAATATGAATGATAAGAGTTCAATTTGAAATAAATTGATATCATTTATATATATATATACATAAAGATTTATGTTTATACGCATATAAATATATATCGAAATATATATATATATATATATATATATATATATAAATATATACATGCATATTCAATTTATAGCTAAAATCTAAATCGTGGCGTAGTCGAAACGCAGTTCATAGCGATAAAAAGTAATTTAACTGAGAGAAAAAAAAATACAAACAAAACTAAATAAAAAATAAAATAATTTAATAAAAACTATAGCGTGAAATATTAATCAATTTTTGAGCATACACCAATTATTAGTAATAAATAAATATAAAAAATAAAATACAAAAAAAAAATCAAAAACAAAAAACAAAAAAATGCAACGCAAATTTTAATTTAAAATTGCAAGCAAAATTTATATAAAAAAAAATAAAAATAAATAAAAAAGCGACAAAACGTAATGCATACAAAAATATTTAACAAGCGCAGCCTTCAAAATATTCATAAAAATAAAAAATAATAATTATTAACATAAAATAAAAATAATAATAATAATTAAAATTAAAATAATTACAATAATATAAATAAATAATAAAAATAACAATAAAATTTATACGTAACATTTAAGCATTATTGATATGAACAGCAGCAAAACATAATGCAAGAAATATATTATATATATAGATATATATATATATATATATATATATATTCTATATAATATGGAGTATATGCGGCAGCAATGTTAACGGCAAAAGCAACAACCAAAACGGCAAAAGTAATTAATTAATAAATTAATTAATAAAAAGGCATTAATCAATGACAACTGCAAAGGCCGCGCAAAATTTAACGCAATATTTGCAATTAGGCAACAAATACGCACAAATACACACACACACACACACACACACACACACACATGGACACACTCACATATATATACACATGCGCATATATAAGCGCAGCTCATGCACACACACACACACACACTCACACACACACATTCACACCTACACACATAAGAAAAAGCAAGCGCAAAACTTCTTTCTTTTTGAAATTTCTTTTGCTTCTGTTTGTTTGCTTCTATACGCAATTATGCAATTATAACCGTAAGTAGTCGATTGAATTGACAATAGCGGCCTCAACTTAACTTAAATATTGTTTATTATAAAAGAAAATGCCAAGAATCGGTATGAATATAACAAAAGAAAAACAACAACAATAAAGCACAGCTAAAACAAGACAAAACAATAACAACAACAACAACAACACGCTGTTTATTGCTACTCAAACTGATAACCGAAAACTGAGCTAAATCTCCTCTTTATATATATATATTTAAAACAAAAAAAAAAAGAAAAAAAGAAAGAAATCAAACAAAAACAATATAAATTGCAGCAGCAGCAACAAGAAAACCAACAGCTACAGCAACAGCCAACAACAACAACAACAACAACAACCAGAACTACTACAAGTATAACAGCAACAGCAACAAGCAACAGCAACAAAAATATTTGTCTGCTCTCTCTTTCTCTCTATCTATCTCTCTCTCTCTCTCTGTCTGTCTCTGTTTTTACTCTATATCTAAATATCTTACTTTCTCTATCTTTCTCTATATATATACATATATATATATATATATATATGAATCTCTTTGCCTCTGTCTCTGCCTCTGTCTCTGTCTCTCTTTCTGTGCGACATAAACAAAAGCCCCGTTTGAGAGCCCAAAAACAAATCCATCATACGATTTAATTTCTATTCTATATGCGGTTCAGCTTTATTATTGCATTGATTTAATAATCCCGTTACTATTTTATTATAATCTACCACAAACACACACACACAAACATACACATATATATATATATATATAAGTATATATATGTGTATATATATATATCTATTTAATTTATATGCAAAAACACACACACACACACACATATACATATATATATATATATATATATATATATATATATGGTATGTACTGTTATGTATACATAGTATTTGCTACTTCTTATGAATAAGGCTAATCATGCACATGGACAGAAAACTCATTGAAACTCATTCAAACTTATTCATTGCAATATCACAATCATAATAATAATGATATATATATATATATATATATATATATATAATATACTCATTAATATCATTAACTTATGGACTTGTCTCAAACTCATTTATTTTATTATACTTTTTGCTATAACTTCGTTACTTTTATTTTTTGTTTTTTTCTTCTTATTTTTCTTTTCTCTTTCTTTCTATTATTCCTTAATCAGTGGCCTTAACTCGTTTGCTTTAATTGAATTTTATTATTGGCACCTGCATTGCATATTGGCTATTTTAAAACACGCTTAAAAGCTTGAAAAAATTTATAAAAAAAAAAAAGTACTTATATATATTAATAATAATAATAAAAGTATCGTTAAATAATTTAAATTTTTTTATTAAACTTTTTTATCCGAAATTTTCATCATTTTTTTTTAATACTTCCTTTTGGACTTAGCGCACAACATACAAATAACAAAAACAAAAGTGAAAATGCAAAATCTGTCGCCAAAACTTTAATAATGCAAGAAAAACTAAAATCAAAACTAAAAAAAAAAACGGCATAGATATACATATACACTTCTATATATATATACTATATACTATATATATATATATAGCTATATACTTATACATACATACTATAAAAACAAAAACAATATATATATATATATATATATATATATATATATATATATATATACCTACTTATAGTAAGCACTACAAAAACAAATGAAATTCTAACAAAAAAAAAAAAAAATTTAAAAAAAAAACAAAAATTAATAATACAAATAAAAAAACAAAAGAGAACAAACAAAACAAACGCTTTTAAGAACCTCACTGAAATTCTTCGACAAAAACAAAAATAAAAGAAAAAAAAAACAAAAATATATATATATAATAATATATATATATTTACTTATATATATATATTATATACTAATATACATACTAAATTATTAATAAATAAAACTTAATCAATAATTAAACAATTCGAAAGTGATATAGCTGACAAAAAACAAATGTGTCTGTAGTTTAGTAGTTAAACATAACAAGAATACATGAGAACTATATTAAAACGAAAGCAATTCTACAAAAATTCATATTTTAAATTGTTATACTACATTCTATACTTAATTTTTTTTTTCTTTTCAATATATAAATGAAGCTGTAAATAACACAAGTAAACACACACTCGCACACACACACATTTACATACATATTAAAACATTTCAATACACTCAGAGCTACATGCATCAACTGAGGCCAAGCCCAGGCCCAGGTTTAAATAAAATATAAAATATAAAAGAAAAAAAATATTTATTGACACCAAAAACAAAAAAAATAAATATATATTATTAACAAAGATGAAGATGAAGATGAAGATGAAGAATATATATGACGGGTCTTAAGTAAACATTAAGTAAGTAACTTGTTTTTTTGTCGCCATGCAACCAGCTAACACTATTGGCATCAAGCAAGGCATTAAAGTCAATTGTAATAAGAGAAGAATGAGCGCATATAATTGCCATACAAAAATCAACTTGAAATACAAAAACAAAAAATATTAAATATATACTGAAGAAAATACTAAGAAAACAAAACCAAACAAAACAAAACAAAAATAATAATATTTAATATATATATATATATATATATATATATTAAACGAGAAGAAGAAATAAAGTGCAATGAGTGGTATGAATATTCTGCCGCTGTTAACAATACACGAATGTCAAGTTAAACGTTTCACAAGCAATATTTTACAAACATATATATGTATATATATATATATATATACGTATATATATATATATATAAAATCAATAATATTATATACATATATATATGTAGGTATATATATGCATAAAATATGACAATTGGCATAACAAATCAAATATTGTAATAATTAAAATAATTATTTTATGCGCAATGTCTGAGCAAAGCAACATTTACATAAAAACCCGTAATAGTAATATACAATACATACATAATAATTATATAAAAAAAAAAAAATAAATTAAAAACACAAAAAAAGAAACAAAATTTAAATTAAAACAAAAAGGAAATCTATAAGAAAACGAAAAAGAAGCAAAAGAGGTATAAGAACAACACACTTTTAGTGATACTCTTTAGCAAAAAAAAAAGAAAAAATAAAAAAAAACTCGAATCTGATTTCTTTGCTATTAAGAAACGTTAAGAAAACCAAAACTAGAAATTTATTATATATATATATACATACATCTATACATATATATATATATATATATATATATACATATATATATATAAATGAAATGAAATGAAAATTAAAAGATTTCCCTTTTGTTCTAATTTGTTAACTTTTTTCTTTGTAATTTTTTTTTTATATATATATATATATATATATATATATATATATATATATATATATATATATATATATATATATATATATATATTATGTAACTATTTGCTGTTATTTATGATGATAATTATGTATACACTTACTTATATATACATAGTTACTTAAACATCAACAACAAAAACAACACAACAACAATGAAAAAAAAATGAAAAAAATGCAAAATTCTTTTACCTTCTATATTTTTCTTTTTATTAATTAATTAATAAAGAAAAAAAAAAGAAAAGCAAAATCATAAGAAAACAAAGCAAAAAGCAAAATGCAAAAAAAAGCGAAAAGGGAAAATTTATCTTGTTACTGTCAGAAATATTACTTACTTCAAATAAAAATTTTAAAAACGATTTATGCAACAGTTTGTCTTACTTTCCCTCAATCTCCATCTCAATCTGAATCCTTCATTCTATCAATTCTTTCAACACAATTTCATTTAATTATAGTACATAACTTATGCTAATGTCATTCAACTATTCCCAAACCAACTACTACTACTATTTCTATATTATAGCTCTTTTATCCACCTTATACCCTAGCTATTAACCCTTTAAAGTCTCTGCCACATAACACACATTGCAATAATTGTACACCTGCCTCGGGACAAGTGTACGCAACTTGATGGTTGTATAATTTTCGGTTAGAATAGTTAATTATAAGGCTTTGGAAGTGTAGTTAGTTAGTTATATAAGCTGAAAGTGGTGTTGAAACCGTAGCAGCTGTCTGGGAATCTCAGCGATTTGCTTAACGATCATTTCAGGTAATAAAACACAAATGGTCACATGGCGTATGCGCAATTTTAGTTAATAACAGTAAGAGTTGTAACAAAACTAAGCAAGAAGAAGAACAAGTAGAAGGAGAATAACCAACCGCATAATAATAATGATGGTAAGAAATATTCGTAAGTATAAAACTAGTAATAAGTATACAGTTTTTAACCATGAATAAATAATGCCATATATCAACCATTACTCTATATATCATGCTATATATTATACACTTAAGTAAACATACTACTTACATATCTATGCAAAATACTGGTCATTGCAATTACAAGGCCTAATACTGGTTATTTATACAGGTTAATACCAACTAAATTTATGTATTGCAAAGCGACAGGTGTCTGCATTTTCATGCTAATTAATTGCTTCGATATTAAGTGTAAGTAGCATATGAATAGATAATGGTTTTAATAACTTTACAATATCAAATCGAAGCAATAGTTGACTGCAAGATTTTCCTGTAGATTAAATTGGGAGGGAGCTTAAATTTCATTAACTCTAAGAGTGCTTAATCTGATTAATTAGCTTAGCTTTATTATTATTATTATTATTATTATTATTGTAAAGCTCAAATATAAGCCACTTAATTCCTGACATGAAATGCGATTAACTGTTTTATATTGGACATTTTGCGGTAACTTTTGTGCATGTAAAGAGCAAGTGAAATTCGAAGTACTAATAAGGAATGAAAACAATTGCGGTTTATGCCTATTTTACACTCCACTTAATTTACTTAATTCATTAATTTCAACTGCTTTGTTGCTTGTCCAACAATTGTAATTAATCCTTTGCTTTAATATCCTTTTTAGATATTAGCTAGGCTTTAATGTGTTTCGAATTGCAAAAAACAGAGAAACCATTACAGTAAAAAAAGCTTAAAAAAAATAAAGGTGATATCAACTATATACATATATATATATATATATATATATGTAAATATAGGTAGTAAAGCGTTTTTCCTCAATATCCTCTTACCCCTTTTAAACTACATTAAATAAATTATTCTAGCAGAAACTCAACAGAAATGATTTTGTTTTAGCGTAAATTGTGCAGATTCAACTTACTTTTCTTTTGTCTGTAAGGATAACAGACCTCAATGAATAGTAAAGCTAAAAGGAGTTAATAAAGCTGACAGTCAGTTAAAGCAGCAGCAGGTAACAGTAGCACCCAAAATGTGTAAGGGGTCAAGTCCATAACATTTTTGGCCAGGTTACAAGGCAATGAAAAGTCATTCAAAGTGCTAAACGAAGTGTTGAAATCCTATTTATTATTTAAATAATAAAATGCTTTTATTTATTTATTAATTAAATGTTATTTATTTATATTTTATAGCTGATAAACAGCTAATGGCCTTATATAACAAGTACAAAAAAGCAAAACTAATTTATTTGCTTATTTATTTGCTTATTTATTGAATAACTAAATGTTATTTTTTTTTTATATTTATTTAAATGTCGACTAAAAACAGTCGCTTAAAAATTTGTTGGTAAGATACAAAAAAAAAAAAATTAAACTAAAATATTTGAAAAAAGTTTATATAAGATTTTTGATTTTAAATTTACTTTTAAATAATTTGAATTTAATTAAATTAAACCTGTGAATATTGACAATGTAATAATTTTTGACAGCTTATAAAATGATCCAAACATTTGTTGGGAAACCCTAGAAAGAGCTAATTAGATCATCAATCATCATTAGTAAATATGTTAAGTATTATTAGTAAGATAGTTAAGGATTGAATTTTTGTTTGTTTCTAAGGATAATTCCACACTGATAAGTCTGTAGAGTTTGTTATAGTCAGAGCAGAGTATTAAGGGAGATTGGATTAAGGTTACGAGGAAATCTAATAGGAATACAAATATTAATATTACTTAGTAAAATACTAGAGTCTACTATTCCTAAAAGTAATTTATGTAGGAACATAATTCCAAGCATAATACAACGATAAGTAAGGGATAGAAGTATAATAAGTAAGAGGAAGATCCGTATTGGGAGTCCAGTTAAATGTTAAGGTCATAAGCAAGTGAAATATAAGTGCAATTTTTATTATCCTTTATAATTAAAATGCTAATATTATTAAAAAAATCAGAAATTAATATAATCTAGCGGATTAAAGATGGAGTAGAAAAGAAAATATAATCTAATATTTTTATAAATTTGTTAATCTAGAAATGAAATTTAAATATAGAATATATTTCACAGACTATAAGTTATACTAGGGATACAGAACTGTTGTATACAGAGGAGTGGGAAAAGATCTTCTCATAGTCGAGTACACCCAAACGTAGAGTTATCTATGTGATTTGTGTTTATTATATTACTTTATCTGTAGTACATTCTAAATTTTAACTTGTTGGCTTCAAAGTTAATTGGAATTAAATTAAATTAAATTTATATTATTAATTATATTATATTTATATTATTATATATATTATATGTATACATTTATAATAATATAATGAATTAAAATGATTCAATTCTGATTTGATATAAAAACTGATATTAGATTAGTTATTGTTTAGTTTTCCCTGTGTGTCATTCATTCATTCATTTACATGAAGTTAGCTGCAAGTGAAAGACCCTCAAAATATGTTAGAATGCTGCCTTTTATCAATAGATGGCGCTGTCTCTTGATTGATACTAATAAAATTATGGATCTATTGGGATATCTAAAGTAAAGCCTCATTTCTAATAAGTAATATATTTGTTAAAAAATAATTATAATAATATATTATATTTAGCATATATGAAATGTGAAATTTGAATTATTTAAGTATTCCTAGCATTGTTTTTGTTGTTATTATTCTCTTTTATCACACTCTGAGCCGTAGGTTAAGAGTGTTTCATGGGGTATTACATTGTTATACAAAACTTTGAGAGCTTATGTCAGCTAAGAACACCGGTTGACCTCTTATTCTATTATTTAAAAAACAATATGCAGAGTGCTCTTCTTCTTGCAGGTAAAGCATCTGAACCTATCTCTAGGGATATTACTTGGTCAGGAGTACAGCGGCCAGATCTTTATGGATATGAAGTGTTTATAGTCAAGTAAAACTTGCTCTCATTTCTGAGTATAATTTTGACTCTATATTAATAGAGCATAATATTAAATGTATGTACATGTGTGTGTGTGTGTGTGTTGCGTTTGTTTGAGTAACTGTTGACATTTTGCTGTGGTTGAGTTGAGCGAAGGTAAAAAGGGGAGAGAAGTAGCTGTTGTTTAATTACCTTTTGAGGTTTTCAACTTTGGAGCTGGCAAATTAGGCATAAAATTATAATGAAAACTGAGTGTCAGTTTTGGTATTGCAGTGGTTCATTTTGCATGTATGGCTGCATTGTGGCTAGCCCCACGTGCATTATTAATCCACCGCCGCAGCAACAAAATTATCTACCAGATATTAGCTATGTATGTGCGTGTGTGTTTGTGTGCTTGTGTATATATGTTGCTTAGTGTGTGGTGTATGGTATGTGGTGTACGGTGTGTGGTGTGTGGTGTGTGGTGTGTGGTGCTTGGGTGTTTGGTGTTTGCTGCTTTCTGCTTTCTGCTTGCTACTTGCTACTTTCTGCTTGGCGCGGGCAGCATTCGGCGTCTGTTTATTTACTCGTAGGCAGCCTAACTATTTATAATGAAAAGGCTGCCAAATAAAAACGAAAATAGCTTTTGTATCTTATTCGTAGTACGAGTTTCTGTATCTATAAAATTGGCGCTGCCATTGCTGTTGCCTTTGCTATTGCTATTGCTATTGCTGTTGCTGTTGCTGCGACAGCGCTGCCTTTAGCTTTCAGTTAAAAAACAAATAAAAGAAACAGATAAATGTTTCTACAATGCAAAACAATGCCACGCACATGAATTTCATGCGATGAACAAATTCAAATTAACAATTTTACAGCATAGCATTTTCCGTATTTGACTGCAAAGCACCTAATTCCATACAATAACTATACCCTATACCCAAACCCCACTGTACATCATCAGTTTCCCTTTGTCCATACAAGCACAAGCACAAACACCGTGCATCATACTCTACCTATATATACACTCTTAAACACACCCCCCCAACCCCCTCTCTCCTCAACACACAGCAATTCCATTCGATCAGTACAACTTAAATAAATAAACAATAATTGGCTGCGTTCAATTCCTCAGCAATTCGCTTTATACGTTCCGTTTACTGCCGCCGTGACGCGTCGTCTCTGCTGCTGCTGACTCTCAGCGTCTGTTGCTGTCAGCGTTGGCAGCGGCATCAATGACGCGCTCATTCTGGTCACCAGCAATAACAACAACGCTAGCCACTGACCAAGTCCATACATTCACATCCACATCCACATCCACATCCATATCGAAATCCACATTAGCATCCGTTTAGGTGCGTCGATTGCTGCCCATTAAATGCGCCTCTTATGTACGCCAAAGCGAATTTATTCTTTGCGCATTCAAATTTTTTTAGAGGCGCTACATTAAAATGAATGGATCCAACTATTTCCAGTATACTTTTATATATATAGTAAGCACCTATATAATGTTTTTTTATAATATCAAAAACGAAATACTTAAAGTTAATATAAATATTCAAATGGGAAACTGAAAACTGTTAAAACTGAAAAAACAACATGGAAAAAATCATATCAACTATTGTCTATAGTCTACAGTTAACAGCTAAGTGTTGAGTGTTGTAAAATACATATGCAACAGATTATTTACAGCTATTTAAGTATAGCATTAGATATATAAAATATACAACTAATATAATAGTTGTGTCAATAAACTTATATATTTTGAGATCATTTATGATACTTATTTAAATCAGATGAAACATTATTTTAAGTCTTGCAACAATTTCTGACTTTATAATCTAACATCTTAAATAAATATATGTATATATTTATATATGTATATATATAAAAGATCAAGTTTGTTTCTAAATACTTTTCACTATAAATAGAAACTAAAACTCTCTCTCTCTCTCTCTCTCTCTCTCTCTGTCTCTATTAAAGCATATAGAGAATTCTAACACCTGATATTGTATATAGTAGTGTAGCGTCTACATTGTTCGCTTTGAATTGAAAACACTTTTTGTTAGCTACCTAATGGCAAGTTAGCCAAGTTAGTGCTGTTACCGTATCTGTTGCGATTTACGTGTATTGTGTTGATTTGTTGTTTAGGTTTAGGTTTAGATTTTGTTTTGTTTTATTTAATATGGAGTCAACTCGTATGGGTTTAATTATTTACTATATTTAGGCAGTTGGCTCGCTAAAATATCTATCGTATGAGTAATTGAAAGTTATTGTTGTTATTGTTAGATTAGTGACTAACACTAACAACACTAACAACACTAACAACAACAACAACAACAACAATAATAACAGCAATATATAATTGCTAGCACCTGCACAAAAAAAGAAAATGCAAAGTAAACTCTCAATTCTCAATTCTCGTTGCTCAATTCTCGATGCTCAGTTCTCGATGCTTGATTCTCAATCTACAATTTCTTATTGTAGTTCCGCCTACGAGTACGTCGACGACTCTGCCAAATGGTAGCTCTTCCGCTGCTGATACTGCTGCTGCCGCTTGGGGCGGCTGCTGTCGACGCCGCTGCCGGCTGCCGGCTGCCATTGGGCTGCCACTTGGCGGATTTGGGGCCACTCGGTTGCCGTTTGCCATTCGCACAAGTTGCATGTTGGGCTCGATTCTTGGCCGCCTTTCGTTGTTGCCTTCTCATTGTTATTTTATTTTCGGCTCGCGTGCGTTGTGCATATTTTAAATTACTATTTTGTTTTTTTTTTCTTCTTGTTATTGTTGTTGTTTTTTTGTTTCCTTCATTTTTGTTGTTCTTGTTGTTATTTTCATCAAATTTGTTGTTACTTCTTACTTTTTGCCTCTCTCACCAAGTGGTTTAACTTTTTTTTTGTTTTTAGTGTTCTTTCTGTATTATTTTTTGTGTGAGTTTCTTTTATATATATTTATATATATATATATATATATATATATATATGTATATATAAAAGAAATGTATATATATTTTGTTTTTTTTTTTGTTCTTTGTTATTTTTTTTTTTTGTTTTCTTTTTGTGGTGCCGTGCAAATTTCGTTTAGTTCGTTTAGTTATTCCGCGCCTCGTGGCCTCTCTAATTAAATGTGTGTGCTAACGCGTTAAATGGTTTGGTTGGTACATTGAAGCCAGGACTCTGATATCAGTAAACTGTGTTATAGAGCTACAAAAACTCTCTCTCTCTGTGTGTGCAATTGCGTTGTGCTTGAACAAAATTGCCAATATACTCATATATTTATAATTTAATTACTTAAAGTTTAATCAACGATTATTGTTTCATATTCAACTGTGCAGCAGCAGCCTATAAACAACAACAACAACAACAACAGCAACTGCACTAGCAGCAACAAAAACAAAAACACATTTAGCATTTCCATTTGGTTGTGGGCGTGACCAGACAGTCCGCACAGGTATGTTAATGCGCCCCTTAAATTTACATTTCATATTCAAACACTCTCTGCCAATCAATGCGTGTGTGTGTGTGTGTGAGTGTGTGAGTGTGTGTTATGGTTGTAACCATTATATATGTTTTAATGATAAACACATCTCAACTGCCTTAATATATCGATTTACACGTTAAACCGTTAAACATAATTGCATTTAAATAATTGACACTGCGTGAAGTCCCATTCAATGAGAGAGATTCATGGGCAATTCAATTTGAGCTATAATAGTATAAAGAGCCAATTAGAAAATGAATTAATTGATCTAATATATAATTGAAAATGGTGAAAATAGAAGAAAATAAAATCAAAATAGGGTTTTCACATCATTTAAAAATATTTATTTATTTATTTTTATTTTTATATTTATTTTAAATAAGTTTAATGCAACAACAGTTAAAATTAAATTAAATTTTATTTTACTTTTAGTTAATTTTTTTTTTTTTAACATTTTAATTGAAAATTTTAGTGAAATTGTGAATTTTATACTCTATTAAAATACAATTGATTTTCTGGCTTCAACTGCTCTAAAGCATGGCTAAATATGTAACTATACTTCATCTTCTCACAGGGCAGTTCAATTTTCCAAATCCCAAATACAGCACGGACAGAGAATGAGATTTGAGCAGTTGCAGAGTTGCCGCAGTTAACTTAAATGTCTTGTAAAACTTAATGCCTTATCATTTAATCCATACACAATGTTTGATTGTGTAGTTTCTATGATAACAGTTTCGACTGACTTCCATACCTAACGGACACGATAATTATAGTTCAACGGATACTTTGATTGAAGCCGTTTAAGTCGATGTCGTTGTACGGCAATTGTCTCGGGCAATTGGCCAAGTACTAGAAAGTCAATAGCCAGACGCCATTTGGGTGCTACGTTAAAAAAACAGAAATAAAAATATTAAAACAACAAGAAATAGTTAAAACCGTTTTTTTTTTAGTCTATGGCTTATTACCTGCTGTTTCAAGGGCTAGTAGGAACCATGAAAATGAGGCCATAAAACGTAGAAAATAGAATGCATCATTAATAAGCCAAGCGGAAACTGCGGGGAAATAGTGAAAAATGAATGTGGCCCATGCCCATTTTGAATGGCCAAGTGCATCTAGAGCCAAATCCAAAAGATTAAAAAATGGCTGCCACATGGTCAAGAAAGCATAATCCACCAGATATATTACTGCAAATATCTCAAACACTAATAATATTCTACGTATTCCTGTTGAATATGATTTTATCCACATCGGTCTATATTGTAGTAGTGTCAACAGCAGACCGCTGGTAAAAAATATTGTTGACCAATTTGGTGCATGTACTTCGTGCAGATCATCCAATGGCGTTTTTGTATTAAGCATACAGATCACATGCCACTGATTCCATTGTAATAGTAGACCCAATAAAAGTATTAGCAGCGACTCATAGAACTGGCGTACCAACTCCGCGGCGTGAATCTGCATACTGCGCAAGTGTCTCTGTTCCATGCCTGTTATATGTACATATATACATATACATACATATATATATCTGCATATATATGTATATATACATATATCCCTTTAAAACTGCCCACCGGCTTATATAACACAAATAAAAAATACGCTCTTTGTTTTTTTTTGTTTTGATAGTTTGTCGAAATATATTTTTGTGATTTCTGAAAAATTTTTTATATACACTTGTCAATCAACAAAGGAATTCTGAAATAATGAAAATAATTCCCAATTCATTACATTTTGTTTTACTATTTTGAATCTACTATTCAATACTAACATGAAAATATTTTTACCATTTGTTTCTACTATCAGTATATTTTAATACAGTATATACCGGCTATAAGCAAAACCTATAATGCAGAAAATTTTTTGCTTATATTCGATATTTCCTTTTAAGCAATCATAAGTTATATGCCAATACGTTGTATTTAAATGTTTATTATAAAATAAACTAAACGGTTAGAAGTTTATTTAAATTTATATTTTATGCTGTTCGTCAGCTATAATAATATTAATATTAAATATATATTGAGATCAAAAATTTTAATATTTAGTATAATTTGCTTAAAACCGATATAATTTATATGAACTGACTCAAAATCAATGATTTTTTACTTGTTTATACACAATATTTTCTTATAAGCAATTTTTTGCATTTATGAGGCTAAATTTAGTGTTAAATAGATTTATGATGTTTAAAAATAACATAATTTTGCTTTAAACCAATATTTGCTAATAAACTATACTCCTTATAACCGATATATACTATATTTATAATATTTATGTTTCTGCGGTTTTCTGGGTTGAAATTTTAACATATAAAATTATAAATTAATAAATAAATTTATAATTTAAAAAAAAGGTTAATAGAAAATTAAATAAATAAATTATTTAATATTTATTATGAATTTATAAAAATAAATAAATAAGCAAAAAATTTAAAAAATTTATTTAGAAAATCTGAATTCCCGGCTACAAAAATTATAAGTTTATAATTAAAAACTATTAAAGATTCAAAATAAAAACATAAGTTTCAAAAAGTTAATTTATCTTTTTAAATATAAATATTAATAATATTATATTTAAATTAATAATAAGAATATTTAATTTAATAATAATAATAATTATATTGATAAATTAATATTTATATTAATAATAATTAATATAATCTCATATAATTCCGCAACAAAATTATTACTATATAAAATTAAAAAATATATATATTTTTAAAAAAATGAATGAATGAATTTTGTTAAGTATTCTGGGGATGGAAATTTGAAATGGTTTTAAAAATTATTTTGAAAAATTATTAAATTAGTAATCTAAATAAAATTATTAAAACTTCTAATATAAATGGAAATGGTATTTGATGATTCATAAAATAAATAATTTTTAAAAACTAAATAAAAAATTAATTAAATATAATTTATATAAATATTTATATTACTAATTTAAAAATGTATTAAAGAATTAATGTAGTAAATTTAAAAAAAATAATTTTGAAGTTTTTTATAAATTCTATTTCAATTATTATCGCTTTATCTATTTAGTTTATCCTTTATGTATGTATATATATCCACTTAATATATGTATAAATATATATATTTTTTTTCTTTTAAATTTTTCCGCATAAAATATTTATATAAGATAGATTTATATCACATTATAATGAAATCTAAACGATTTGAAATTTTTTTTTTTTATTTTTAATCAACTGGTTATATGTTTATAAAGTTTATCTTCTTTTGTGTGCTTAAAGTTAATTAACTTAACTCTGAGTTTTATTTAGTTGGTTTTATTAAAAATAAATTTAATTTTATTTGCCAGAAAAAAGCGTTTATTTTCAGGGAATATCAAAGGTTCAGATTAAGGTAACTTTAATAGATTTACACATCGATTTAAGTAATATTGCGTTTAAAAATAATTTAGCTAACATTTTATAGCTGCTGAATAGCTAGTCACGTTAGAAGTTGGCAGAGAAAAAAAGATAAATAGTGTTAAAAAAAAAATGTATAAATTTAGGAAGCACGTGCTGGTCCAGGAAGTAGACTAGGAACTGGCTACGAAATCAATTTCTCTGTCAAATCAGCAAATACGAGCAGAAGGAATAGTTTGACTCTATCCAGCATGCATAGTACACACTACTAGACTAAGGAAGGCTGTCATTACACATGCCCAAAAGGCAAAGGAGCAGGAGCAGAAGGAGCAAAAGGAGCAAAAGAAACCCTAATCTCATATCTAAGTCAAAAGCTAAATTCTGTAGCTTTTCTTTCGATTTTAGATTCTTGAAGTAGTTGTTGCTGTTCATTTTATGTACCATATAAACGGTAGACCTAAAAGTCACCGGCGTCAAGTAAACAAAGCTGCCACCAACAACAAAAAATATCTTAGACTTTGGCTGCTGCTACCGCTACTGCTGCTGCTGCTGCTGTGGCATTAAATTGACAGCACACCACACACAGAACAAAAACAAAAACAAAAAACAAAAATGTAGGAAAAAATTTAAGACGAATAACTTATCAGAAAGTAGGATCAATATTGTCCTTGTACTTGAAATATAAAATATTCAAAGTAAATTCTGTATTCTATCTTTGCTAATGTTCAAATCATTTTAATTTAATATTAAAATAAGTTTTTAGATTTAGTGGAACGTTAATCAACTGTACTAGAGGTTTACCTAATATACACATCGATTATCATTGCCCATTGAAGCTTTATATATGGATTTCGGGCTACAGATCAAGAATTGAGATGCATTTTGTTTTCTGTTTGTTATTGACAAATTTGTCGCCTATCAACTATCTGATGATGGGCGACTGTATGCGAGTTTCTGTGGTCGCTATGCCCATTGGCATTGCCCTCGTCTTGGGTTCGGTCCTGGTCGCCGTTATATTGTGTTTGGCAAATCGTTTGCGATAAAGCCAACTACATAATGTCTTTGTAGGCCTGGACGGGGTATAGACGTGGCCGGGGCACATAAAAATGCTAAGCCAGCGCTATGCTGGCGTCGCAACGACGCAAACACCCAACTCATATATGTATTCCTATGTTTGTGCGTCTGTGTGTGTGTGTGTGTGTGTGTGTGTAAAATTGGAAGTGAAGAGAGGTTAGAGAACTGGTTTACGGGGTAGTGGGTTGTGGGATAATGCGCGTTATCCTTGATTGCCTGCTTCGATAGAAGGATATGAGGCGGCTGCAAACAAGCAGCTCAACGGTTTTTTTTTTCATCATCATCTTCTTCTTCTTATTATTCTGCTTTTTCGTAAGACTATCGTGATTTTGCCCTTTTATATATATATATATATATATTTATGTATATATATACATTTTGTTCATTTATTTTGGCCTTTAGCCTGAGTGACTTGTGGTGTAGTTGCAACCATCGTCATCGTCATCGTTTTGCGAAAAGGCCAAATGGAACTCATTGGGATTTCATTGGTGTTACACAGAGCTTACAAGTTGGTTGCTTGCTGTTCCTGGGGCTAATTGATTTCAAACTGCAAACTGTCAATGACGTTGGCCAAGAGGCAACTTGTGGACATGCCAGCTAAACGAAACCAAACAAAACAACCCAAACAACACAAAACAACACAACACAAAACAAAACAATGCAAAACAAAACAAAACAACAATTTTTAATTGTGCCCGGGCAAAGTTGCCGTCATCGTCGCCATCATTGCTGAGGCCAAAGGCAAATGAGCGAGCACACCCCGAGAAATATGAACGAGGTCAATGATTGTTTACACTACACTCGAATGCTGTTTACTTGGAGCAGCCCAGCGCACAAGGAAACCAAAGAGCAAGAGATTGAGTGAGACGGCGAGACGGCAAAAGGGCGACTGAACGACTGGGTGGCTATAAGGCTATAAGGCTATAAGGCTATAAGGCTATATGGCTATATGGCTATATGGCTATATGGCTATATGGCTATATGGCTATATGGCTATATGGCTATATGGTTATATGGCTGGATGTCAATATGGCTATCCGTACGGTTTGGGGGGTAAAGGGCCATCTGAATGCTGCCACTAGACACCTTCCAGAGCTCGCTCTCTGATTCAACTAAACACCCAACCCCACGATTTGGTTAGCATACTTGGCTGTTAACTGACTCTCGCTGACGGCACATTATGCCCAACAGCTTGTACATATATGTGAGTGTGTGTGTGTGTGTGTGTGTGTGAGTTCGTGTGTGCACTTCAAGTACACAAACATAAATATTCCAACGAATTATAAATACGTATGTACTCTCCTATATATATATATGAATATACTAAGATTTTGTTCTTGCCTCATTTACGTGACACGGCACTGGTTTAAAAAGTAGCCTGATTAGTTGCACAATAGAGTGGGGTCAGGTGGCATATGGTCATTAAAGGGACAACAAGGCGTATGCAAAACGGAACAAGCACAACGGTAATAGGATATTTAGTAGCAGCTGGCACAATAGATTGTCAAAAATAAACAGCATTTAAATATTGAAATAGTTCATATTGCTAATGAATGTCTCTAATAGCTCAACCGATTAGCACTGAATAAGATATATAACATATGTGAATGATATGTGTATACATATATATGTATATTACATACTCATTATATACTTTTCAAAGGATCTGCAGTTGCATTGCTGCGTTATTAAACTTATTTATGATTCTTGCACGTAACGAAAGCAAGTTTCAGTGCAATGTTTGAATTAGTCGTAACGAGTTAGCAGTTTGGCTTAACCTTAATGCTCTTGAATAGTTTTATTTTAATTACTTTTATACTATATTTAAATAAAAGCTCATGATATATATATATATTGATAGTTGACTTCAATATTGATTAAAAAAAATACTGTTGAGGAATATTGCAATCAATAATTACAGAACTTAAAGACTTATTATCGGGTAAACTGAACTTTACTAAACAGATTTAAATTTGCCTTTTTGATTTTTGATTAAAACAAAATGCCAAAAAATATGACTAGATACACTATACTATTCTATACTGTACAAGTATATATAACTAAATTTTAAAAAGTTTTTATATTGAAGTTAGTAAAGTTGGCATGAAGTTATATCATAATAGATGGATTATGGCACATTAAAAATTTAATAGCTTTAAAGGGTAGAAAATTATTTTAAATACTGAACAAATTAGTGGGTAAAGTTACCTTAAACAGTTTCACTAGGAGACAGAAACAGGGGTGGAAAATTGTAAAGAAAAAACTTTTTAGCACAACAACAACATACTTAATCATGCTTCACTGATGAAAAACTATTGAGTCTGAAAACATTTTCATATAGAAGTTTTAAAGTTTGTTGGCCTTCATGAAAATAGTTTGCAAAAGGTTTGCGTGTTTAATATAGCTTGATTTATTTGAATTTTACTTTTTTTGATTATAATTATTTAATTTTAGTTGACTTTTAACCTCTTTTCGAGCAAACATACCGCATACAATTTAATCGCAACATCTTACTTAATTGGCCTTTAGTATTAAGTTATTTATTTTATGAGACTTTAAACGATTTAAAGTGATTTAAATCATATCTAAATCCATATTTAAACTATCTTTTGTGTCTTTATATACAAAATATACTGAAAAATATAAATTTCAATCTATGCAGAGACTTTTAACTCATTGAAAATAATTATTTAATTCTTTGAGTTTAGGTTAAAATATATTAAATTAAATTTTGAAAATCTTTTTAAATTTCTTATAAATTAAATTTAAGTACTTTTAATGTTGGTTAATAAGTAAAGAGTTTAATTATTCTTAACCCATTTTTGACATTGTCAAGAAGCTCTTTACACATTTCGCTTTCCACTTTTTATTTATTTAAATTTTTACCAAAAAAAAGATGGTGTTTAACCGTTATTTATGCCATATGCCTTGCCTACTGCAGTCCCTTTTTTAGCACTTACTTCTTTCTTACTTTTTAAGACTCTTGTTTATTTCTTTTTTGTCTTAAATATAAAAAATAAATATTATTAAAATATTTAGAATTTACAAATTTCTCATAATAAATAATAATAAAATATTTAACCCTCAATAAAAGTCAGAGTATAATAAAAATGTTTTTGTTTTCAATATGCGAAGAGCAGAATTTCTGGGGCTGTGCCCCAAAACTGTACACCATACAGATGCCGTAAGATTAGAACTTTGTTGCTAAGATTCAGCTGTGATTTGTGGGCCATTAACCACTTCACCTGTCGGAGTTTTAGGCTAAGGTGATCTCCTTTCACGAGGTTATGCTCCTGTCAAGGGTTAAGTCCCAGGTATTTCACGTGGTTTACAACATCTACTTGACAGACTGTAATATATATGTTATATATAAGTTGAAATATATTGATTTGTATTTATTCTCTTACATTAAATTTAAAACAGAATAAGCAAAAAATATCAAAAACTATTTCAATCTTCGTTTTACCTGCGATTTTATTAAGAAGAAATACGCGTTTACCGTTGAGCTGAGTAATGCAATACAGTATATATATATATATATATATATATATATATAGTATACATATATATACTATATATATATATATAGTCTTAAGATAATCAATTGAGAATTGTTCTACTTAAAGTTTTAATACCTTTCATTTCCTGCTTTATTTGTAGCAATTGATTGACATACTTCTTTATTTATATATATATAGTATATACACTTTATATGTATTTATATTTATATCGTATATCAGTGTATAAATACATGTTGGAATGTTGCATAGTTGAAGGGTCATTGCAATTAAGAGCGTGACAATTGAAAATATTTGAGTTTAACATTGATCAGACAGCTAAATGCTGCACTCAACGTTCACTTCTCTCGCTCTCCTTCGCTCTTTCTCTCTACTATTACGTATACGACATATTTGATACTCCACATTGTATTCAATGGTTGAGTTGAGCTTGCCATTAAAGTGCTCCTTGGGCTGGCGCCAGCATTTGCCAAGTGTCTAAGCTGTCACTCCTGGCCAGTTGGTTCCACCAGCCATTCGTTAGACACTTCATACATATAGCAGTCCCTTTTGACCCTTACTACACTCACTTTTAGATAACATCCGCACACAAACAAACCAAAGCTACAACTCACATGAAGTCTTTGTCTTTTGATTCTCAATGCCAGTGTGTGTGAGTATGGGTGTGTGTGTGTGTGTGTGTGTGTTTGTCACTTTTTAAACCACTCTTTGGTGCGTCCATCCATTAATTTCCATTTCCCAAGCATATCCCAATAATAATGTTTGTAGTCTAATGTGACCACGCCTATAGATATTCTGCGCCCCCTTTTTGTTGGTTGAGTCATTTGCCAAAGTTTCTATCCGCACGCATCTAATTAAATAATTACGCGCTTAATTATTTTCCGAGCGTAATTTTTAATGTTCACTTAATTTTCTAAGCTCTACGACGCGAAAATAATAGACAGAAGAGAGTAGAGATTCTGAGAGTGAGAAGTATTATTTGTCTGTCTTCTTTTTGGTAGTCCTTAAATTTGTTTTCTATTTAATTTATATTTTAGCAAGCTTGGAACTCTAGATAAACAGCTAGACAGCTGGCCAAGCGTTTAAAGCTCTTCAGGATTAATTGGTGGCAATCGAACAGTCTACAGACAATTGAAAAGAAAACGAAAAGAGAGAAACAAAAAGACTAAGAGGCACAGAGAAATGTGTATTGAATAGACAATATAAAGAATTTAAAAAAATTCCTTTCAGCTTCTTGTGGCTAAATCGATTTCTCTGCTCAATTGTAATGCACTAAATGAAATACGTAATAATGGTACTGATGATGATGATGATGTTGATGATGTTGACGATGAGCATTCGTACTAAGTTATGCATATTGATGTACACTTTATATTATACATTTTGCATCATTTGGTTGGTTAATGTAACACAAGTTTATTGCTCCATTTTCACTCAGTTTCTGCCAATGAAAATAGCTTTTCCCAAAGATTTTAGCATTTGTTTTTTTCATTTTATGATAAAAACAACAAGTAAGAATCTGTAGTCGAGTGTACCCGACTATGAAAGTTCCTTTGCCTATATACACAACCATACACACGCATACTCACACATACACACAGTTCTACACGTACTTTAAGCCATTGCGCGCGCGCGTCTTAACCCCCCGCGCTTCATAACGCGATTCTTAATGTTGTATAACTTCCGTGTTTTTTGTTCAATCTTAACGAGAGTGTATGACATAGATCAAGAGTGGTCGACTCAGCTAGTCGTCTTGATCAAGTATATATATACTTTATGGGGTCTCTGATGAATATTTCCATCTGTTACATAGTTTTCCATTTTGCACATTTCCATTAGTTCCCTTTTAGCCTTTTTTTAAAGGCAAAGGGGCTGAACATAAAAACTGCTTAAAATATTATATTTTAGTATGTCTTACTAACAGTTACCCTAGATAAAGTAGCATGTTAATGAATTTCTGTCGGTAAACTCTTCTTTGGCTCTAGCCTTTATGGATTAAAGTTTTAGATTGTGATTGTACATTAATTAGATATAATTATCCTTTTCACATAGAGTAATCAACCTTCTATAAATAACGTTAACTTGGCATCAATTCCAATTTTTATAATTCTCTTCTGGTTTGCTAGATAAATATCAATACAATAAATACTATATTTTATTCAACTTTATCTATCTTCATTTTCTAAAAGAAAAGGGATCTTTTGCATCAAATGAGTTTTAGGGAAATGTATATTTGATTTGAATCACAGCATGGTTATCATATTCATTAAAAATCTATAATATTAAAAATTAATTTATTTATATAATGTAATATACTATATTAATGTTAAATTAAATGAGATTGTATAAAACAATTTTTACATATATTAAAGCAAAAGAATACGACACAATTTTGACACACCCTTTCGGAGAACCCAATGCTTTTTGGATATATTCAGGTCAGATTTTTTTCTGTGTAGATAGAAAAAGTTCCGATTTGGTCATAGACACTATATATATATATATACATACATCACCATGTTAAGGATTAAAGAAAAAGAATTAGTTTCTTTTGGAATCTAGAATATTAAATTGATTCCCTTAGTCCTTTTACAAAATAGGGATATACAGGGAAAACAGATTTCATTGTAATTCCCTAACCTTTTGAAAACGATCAATCCTGTGAAATGTATATATTTTAGATCAGCATTAGTCGAACAGATATATCTGCTTTGATAATCGCTCAATGCATTCAGCAACATACAACAGTTTGCAGTTTGTATGAGTATATGTCTGTGTGTGTGTGCTTCCGGGGGATGTGGGGCTCTGAAATGGGTCTATTACAAATATGTTCGACTATGTTTGAGTATGTTTAATTGTGTAAGCTCAATTTTTATTTTTAATTCATAATATTATTTCCAGTATAAAATACTAAACATAATAACAGACAAAAACTGACTGCTGGGACCTTCGGCTCAGAACTTTTTTTGGGTCATATCTTAAGAATACTTTTTACAATGAAATTATAAATCATTTTAATATATTCCTTTGAGAGAATTTTGGTATCAGCTGTAATAATTTTGTAGTGATTGAATGTATGTGATTCAAAAGTTAAGTTTTCTGTATAAAAGAGCTGATAAAACACTTTTGAAAACTTGTAATGCTACCCTCAAAAAAATACTTATAAATTCATCTATAATTTTGCATTTACTATATACTCGTAAAGCGTGCATTAACAGTTAAGAGTTCTTTTATTTCATCTTTAAACAGAGCTGTGACATACTTGGCCATATTTTACATGCAACCTTTTTATTAATTTCAGTGGTTAAAGGGTATACGAAATAAGTTATAAAAAGATAAACATGGTTTTTGACTTTAGAGAGTTTTGTTTAAGCTCTTCCATTAAACGTGCTGAGGAATTTCTTAAATATTTTATACAAATTTTACATTTGAATACAATGAATAAATATTCATGTAATCTATTCGATTCCAAATACTTGGCAATAAGACAAGAAAATACAAAATAATTCTATCTTAATATTCTTCTTTTAAAAAACAAAATAAATAAGCAAAAAGTTATACATAAAATGTTGCTGGAAATTGTTTGAAAATGCTTAAGGGATAAATACATCAATTTTTACATCAAGTACATGCTTACATCATTTTGAAGTATATAATTCTAGAATCTGTAATATATCAAAATGACTATGCAACTTTTCTTTAGAAGATTTTTATAAATTTGTTTTACAAATTTTCCAGGCTTGTTACGAACAAAAGAAAATTGAGACAGAGCGAGAGAGAGAGAGAGAGTTGAATGTAGGACAAGGATAAAGCAATAATTTAATATATAATAATAGCTATTATAATGTTTATTTTAATGTTGTAAAACATATTGTAAGAATATATATATATTCTCAGTAGATAAACAAGTTAAGCAACGTTTGCTGAATATAAATTTAAAATGAATTTTCTTTAGAATAAAATTTTCGTTTTTCTTTTGTCGTCTGCTGACTTGCCATATGTTTGACCAGTTACTCGTATGTTATGTTATGTGTTGAATGGTAAAGGGGGGAAGGAGATAAGGCAGGGGGACATTGCAGTTATTTAAAGTCAAGTTTCGTGTTGTGTATTGTATGAAGAGAATTGAATTAGTGAACATCGTTTGGACATTGTCAGAATTGCATTAAGCAAGCGCCTCTCTATGGCAGTTGAGTTTAGTTGTTGCATTAGCTGCTGACATTAGATAAGAGCATTGTTGAGTGTAACCACGTTTAGTGAGTGTCTTAGCCCGGTTAAGGTCTTTCATGCATATTGGCCAACATGGCAACACATTAGCCAAAACCCAAAATTGCCATAGTCTGAGCTGCTTGTCTTCGCTTAATGGAAAACTTATTATGCGAATTTTGCGGGCTTATGTGCTGGTCCCAACACCATTACCACGACTAACATCAACAACAACAACAGCAACAACAACAACAACAAAAACCAAATTCATCCATCCTATCCAACTCATCTTATACCATGGGATGCCATGCCACAACATAGTTGTGCCGCTGCCGGCGGCATTCACCAACGAAACTCAACGAAAATTTTGTCAGCCAGTTTGCCCGTTACTCGGTCCTCGGTACTCGCTGGGGCTTCGAGGTTGGAGCTTGAAGCTCAGAGCCTGTTTCTACTTTGTGGGGCATATGTAGAGTGCAGTGTGCAGTGTGCAATGTGCAATGTGCGCACTAATTACGACAAGGTCGGTGCACTAATTAACAATGGCTTTGAGGCAGCTAAACGATATGACGCCCAAGCGACCAGGCGGCAGACCGGCCTCCTCGAGTATAGTGCAAACATGGCCCAACGACCGACAAAGCCAACACAGCCGACACAGCCCAAATCCCAGAAACCAGAGACCAGAGACCAAAGACCAATGAAGACCAACATATGCGCATACTCTAAGAGTCACTGTACCTGCACCATTTCTATATATATATATATATATATTATTATATATATAATATTTCAGGATTTATGTGTGTGTTCATAATGTAAAGCTGCCTAGTTATTCAACAGATTGTCGCGTAAAGGAACGAGTATAAATATATATAAAAATAATGAAAAATAAAACTAATTATATTTGTTGAAGTATTATTATTTAAGTTGAATTAAACTTGTTTTTTTAAAGTAGGATATCAAATTTATTTTAACCAAAATATGCTCCATTATAAGCCACAATATTTCGTACCTTTTCGGGTAAGCCATGATGCGTTGAGGTATATCTGAAGTGGGTTTTCCACTTCTCCTTTTGAAACCATTTAACTCCATTAAAGTTATGCGAGATCGTAGAAAGTAATGGAAACAGTTAGGGTATTATAACTGGACTATACGATAGATGCATCAAAATATGCCACCCCAAGCAAGCTTTCCCTTTGACGGATCATCGAAGGATTGTGCGGACTGGAGTTGACATGATGAAATCCAATGCCTCTTCTATTAATCGTTTTGGGCTATTTTCGTGCAATGTCTCTAGTTTCTTTTAGTAGAGTTGAACATCAATCGTTAGTCCAAGTGATTGTCACCTATGATGGACAATTCCCTTGCACTCCCTCCATACAGCATCCAGCACTATCTTATGCCACGATTTATCTTAACTCATCCATGATTTTTCACGTTTTTCTTTGTCGTATGGATTATATCCATTCATCCATTCACCCATTCATCACCGGTTATTGCGTTTCGCATGTGTTCATGCGGTCTATCAGGATATTTTCACTGAACTTTTAGGAAGATTCCTCTATAGACAGCTTTGTGATGGCTTCAAACAGTTTTTTGGGTAATGCCTAGCTGTATACCAGTATTGAAACTATACCTACAATTACCTTCTATGATTTATAAACAAATTTCGATCAGTTATTTTTATTGGCTTCTGAGTCCGAAAAGCAAATTATCTCTCAGCAACAAACTCACCATTTACAGGCAAATAATTGCACCAATTTGGATTTATGGCTGTCAAATTTGGGGGCTTGCTTGCGATAGCCAAATAAAACTTATCCAAATAGCTCAAAATAAAGTGCTTAGGCTTATCACTGGATGTGAGTGGTATGTCAGAAACAAAACATTACACAGTGATCTGAAAGTTGCCACAGCATTCCAGCAAATTAATTTTCACTCAAGTCGGTACAATCGTCGCATTAATAACCACAGCAATAGGTTAGCCAAAAGGCTGACTAAAACTCGCCCAGGACGACGCCTAAAAAGACGTCGACCTCATAACCTCATAAGTCGAATGCCCAGAAGGAGGCAAATTTGATGTTTAATTATATTTAATAAGCTACACCTTAGTGGTTAGCCGGTGCGCCCAATTGGGTTTAATTTTTTGATAAAAAGGACACAAAGAGGTCTTAGGACCTCGGCTTCCTTAATAATAATAATATAAAAAAAAAAAAAAAAAAAGTTATTTTTATGTGGGCCAACAATCCGTGAGTTATATCTTTCACATTAAAATTATCCAAACAAATAAGAGGAAAAAAATTCCGAGCAACAGTTATTGATTCATCTTTAGCCTAAGCTGAGGAGGGGTTTTCCCTATGTTGAATAATATATCAAACTGTATTGTAATTTTTCAATGAAAAGTTAAAGTAAAGCTGAAGATTGGTAGTGTTATTCCTGAGGCTTTGTCTCTTTTAAAATATTTTCAATTCTTTTCAATCATCGTCAGAAACTTTTAATCATACCCCATAGATAAAGGAGAACAATTAATATTTTTTGTAAATCGCAGCATTAACTGAGGAATGTGGGAATTAGATCCAATCTAGTAATATTGAAAGATCAATTTCATTAGTATTTAAGTTCCACAAAAATATATATTAATAATATTGCTTCTTCACACGTAAAAATAGTTCAGTTCAAGTCCTTTGCAACAATTTTACTTGTTAATAAAATCAAAGTATGAATCTACTTCTCCGAAAGAATTTTTTGCAAAGAAAAAAAGGAAACGGGAAAAATGCTGAGAGTAAGAGTTAAGCTACTAAGCGAAAGTCGCTCAAGGTTCGACTTGGCAGCTACACTGCAAACCGCAGTTCCAACAGCTTCAGAAGCCCCAGCAGCCCCCAATGTGAGCTAAGGGAGAATAAAAATAGTTTTATTTAATTGAGTTTAATGGAGAAAATTGTTTAATACAGACAATGTAATTGGCTTTTCCGATCAATTACACTATTAATAGTTTAGCCTACAGTAAATAAAAATAAGACTTATTTGTCACAAATAAAACTAACTTAAGGATAACTTAACATATGGCACTTTATGCGCAGAGATTCAGTTAGCAGAAACATTTCAAGTGAATAACTGAGGAATAAGTTACATGAACTGTTTTTAGGTTAAGAAAGAATCAGTTTAAAGCATACAAATAATAAGAAAACAGTTAACAGGCTGCACACTTGACGTTAAAGCCTACAGCTAGGATCAGTGATAGCAGCGAATATATATATATATATAGTGACGTAATCTCGTCTACTATATATCATCTTGAAATTCACTTAAAACTGCGACAGTTATTACTGCCGCACTCAAAACATCATTAACCAAATTCTCACACTCAGCATCAAAACTTATAAACAATAACTTATAAAATACTAAGAACCAAAACCTCACACTCAGCATCAAAACCCAAAACCATTACTTATAAAATACTAAGAACCAAATCCCCACACTCAGCATAAGAATGTAAACAATAACAAATAAGCTAATGTTCCAATATCCAATATCCAATATATGAAATATCAATTGTAAACAATAATCGAATGTAAACAATAATCGAAGTGGGTACGCTTAGAATCAGATCAGCATCCTCAGATCAGTCTTAAGCCAACCACCGAGAGAATCGCAACCTAAACTTCTACAATAAAATATTACAAACCCGGAACTTGTGTTTTTTATTTAAAGTGTTGAACTTGTGTTATACTCTAAAGTGTTGTGCGTTGTCTTTAGTTTTGAGGACGAGACATTTATAAGGCCAAAACTAAGTGAAAACTTTACTATATATATATATATATATATATATATATCTAATTGACGTACTTTCGCACGATTTCTGGCGATTTATTCCGTAAAGTAGCAAAGTCTTAACGTTAACCAAAGGCAATCAAAATCTGAGTATGATAAATATTTTCTCAGCTGTAACTGTATCTTTTAAACAATTGCTATTGTTGTTGTTGTTGTTATATTGTGCCAGGCTTAGAACAACAGGCATACAGTGGTTAGCCAGCATTTTGACCAAGTGAAGAGATTGGAAAGTTGGAAAGTGGAGAATGGAGTGGAATATTGTTGATTTGATGCGATTAGATTAGATGAGATTTGTGATTTTGTTTTTTTGTTGCTGTTGTTGGTGTTTCTTGTTTTTGGCTGCGGGCAGGCGCCAAAAATTGCCGCTGCTTGCAAATAAAGGAAGCTTAAAGCTCTTAAAACAACGAAAAGCTCGTGGTGAGTAATTGCAAAACGGCAGAGACCCAGAGACAGAGCGAATGAATGTTGATTGAGAGCGTGACAGAGTGAGAGAGAGAGAGCAGAGAGGAAAGCTGTTAACTGGTATGTATATGTATGTATGTGTATGTATGTGTGTGTGTGTGTATGTAAGTATATGAGCTGGTGGTATGGGCTAGCTTGCGTGGGAGTTAACGCTCGTAATGTCAATTGCCTGTGTTCTAAGACTGCGTGCAGTATTTTTAAGCCTCTGCCTTTTCTTAGCGTTCACATCTAGTCAAAAAAAAGAACACACACACACACACAGATAAATATATATATACATACACTTACACGCACACAACACATTTTTTACCAACGTCAGACACACACACACAAACACACACATATGGCATATCCGTAGGGATATTAATGCTATAATTTTATGCATATGTCGCATCGCCAATTGGTCTTATTCAACTTTTTTTTTCCCGTTGTGTGTTTTGTTGTTGTTGTTGTTGTTTTTGTTTTAAATTTAATTAGCACAAATTATAAATGTGTAATAAAAATTGAATTATATAATTAAAAAGCATTGCCAGACTCTATTATAACTGGCTAGGGACCAATAGTTTAGAATAGAGCACAGAACAAAACAAAAAAAAAAAATATAATAATAATAATAGTTATAGTAATAATAATAATAATAATAAACAAACCTATTCAAATAAATGAGAGACATTTGAAGCAGCATCAAGTGCTGTCAGCAATTGGATGAAAGCCCCAAGTGGACCAAACAAATGCAAATGCTAACTTGGCTAGCCCCAAGGCAGCGCAGAGAAACTTTAGTTAACATTTATAGTTTTCAAATTTTTATATAGTTTAAACAGAGTTTGTAGCTGCTTCTTCTTCTTATCTATATATATGTATATATATATATATGTATATTTAAAGGGATTGTTGAAGCATATGAAGGGATTAAGCGAGCTCATGGCCAGCATCTAAAATCCCTTGTAGATGGTCAAGTGCGGTCGCCATGTGACCCCTAAGCTCAGTTACCATTTTCAAGCGCCTAGAAGCAGACTTTGCTCTTTAACCTCATAGCTTCACATATTATTTATTAGAATTTATTCCTTCAGGGTTAGCATGGTTTAGTTTTCCTTTCAGCCTTGTTCTAGTTGAGTACAAAATAAATTTGTATTGTGTACAATATCTGACTTAAGCTAAGTGGAAACATGGAAAATGCTTACTTGGCAACAGAGGTAAAAACGAAGCATAAAACCAAATAGATATTTGAGTATTAAATATTCAACAAGAACAACAACAAATCATAACTCTTTCTACCTATAAGTTAAATATAAGTAGAATATAAGTTAAACATAAGTTAAAAATAGGTAAAATATAAGTTAAACATAAGTTTTGCGTAAATTAAAAGTTGGATATAGTATGCATCACCATTGAAATGAAATAAGTATTTTAAGTGTGACCAGCTGCAATGCAGATATAAGCATTATATTAGCAATAGCTCTGATCTGTAGATAGTCGAAAATTGTATATGAATAATTCGTGCATTTTATACAGATTATACTATATATTATATTAGGCTAGCGATATTAGTTTGCTTATACTAGTTAGCACATCAACTGCGGCTCTGAAGCTGATGCTGGCGCTTACGTTGACGCTGACGTTGACTGCGGCTGCTGTGCCCCGAGCCTGGTTAGGCTTTTTCGGCAATCGTTGGAAAAGCTCGCTCCAGAAGCAATTCTGTTCGTCTCTGCAACTTCAGTATGTGTGTGTGGATGTGGGTGTGTGTGTGTGTGTATACAAGAGTGTTGAGCTTCCTCGTTGCTTCTCGTCCTCGTTGGTAATATCAACAAGGACATTCGACCTACTGTTGATTGCGCACCGAAGCTTTTCAGTTGATTTTCAGACTGTGCCACGTACGGTACACGAGTGCTAAGATTTCCCGGAGTCAAGAGCTGTTTTCCCCATACACTGAAAAGCATGCAGCGTGTTTCTTAAATTCAAAAACAAAAAAAACAAAACGTTTCTCATATTTCTAAATATATACAAAAATTGTGCATACTACAGCTTAAGTTTAGGCTATAAGGTATATATACAAATCATATATATATATATATATATCTACTGATAATAACAATATTTTTTTTCGTTTTTTTTGTACATTTATTTTAAATAATAATAATCAAAATAACAATATGAATATATTTGTTAAAACATGTGACTTGTACGGAAAGTTGGTCAAGTTAAAATATTAATGTCAGGCGATGTCAGTCAACGAACGCGGCTGTTTTATTGATAAAGCCACACACACACACACACACACAGAACTATGAAAATAAAAAGTACACCTACAAACACACACAGAATTATATACATATATATATATATATATATATATATATATATATTTATATAAACACGGACAGGGAAACACAAACATGCAGACAAACGGACAGAAAGACCGCACTGAAAAACGAGTCTGACAACTTAACGACTTACTTAGTCAAATAGAGAGGTACGAGGACACAAAATAACATTGCCCAAATATAACGAGTGGGTGACACGGCGTGTGAATGTTGGGATACGCCAACAGAGACTGTCACAAGCAGCAGGAGCAACAGAGCTAGCGAGCTAGCGAGAGAGAGAGAGAGAGAGAGAGAGAGAGAGAGAGAGAGAAAGTGAGATTAAGCTGAGGAAGAATATATGCTGGATAAGTAGAGTAAAGAGGCAGAGCCTAATAGACTGTCCAACCAAGCCATAAAGGGTAACAGTCTCTACCTAACCCACCCAAACATACACACACAGACAGACACATACACACACACACAGCTACACGCATATTTATACACATACAAAACACGTACAGTGCCTGACAAGACTGCGTGATAAAATATTCAATTTTTTCCTTAAATTTTTCTCTTGTTTTTGTTCTGCTCTTCTTCTTCTACTGCTTCTTCTTCTTGCCAAAGGTGTCCGAAAATTCTCTGTTGCTGCTGCTGCTGTTGCTGCTGCTGCGGCGACCATTGCCATGGGCTTTTTGTTTTTTTTTTCTTTTCTTTTTTCTGTATGTTTTCTGTTCTGCTTTCACTTCTGTTGCGCTTCTACTCTGTCAACATAGACCTAGATGTCGACGTTAACGTTATTCTCATTGTTTTTTGTTGCTGTTGCTGTTGTTTCTACCGCTTCTGTTGCTGCTGCTGCTGCCGCTGGTGCTGCTGTCGCTGGTGCTGTTGCCGCTGCTGCTGCGTTGGACCCTGAATTCGCGTGGCTTACGAAATTGAATGAATATAATCAAATCAGAATGAAAGAGGTTATGTAAATTTTTCTCTCGTTTCATATGTGTTCATGGGTGTGTGAATGTGTGTGCCTGTATGTGTGTGTGTGTGCTACTGTGTATTCTTCTACTCGTTGAGCTCAATGTTGCTCTCATTCTCAGCGGGTCTGGCCATGCCTCTCCTTGCCTCTAGATTCATATGCTGGACCCACCGGAGCGCTCCTGCCCATGAAATTTACTGTTATAACTTGTATCTAGTCGCTGTCGTTGTCCGTGTCCGTCTCCCTGTCCGTCTCCCTGCCCGTCTCCTTGTTCGCGTCCGTGTACATGTCCGTGTCGCTGTTCGAATCCCGTCTCCCTAGAGCTGGAGTTGCCGCCTTGTTGTTGGAATTTACATAATTTAGAGCACAAGTTAATAGCCAAACACATGTGTGTGTTGAAACGTGTGTGTTGTGTGTGTGTGGGTGCGGAAATTTAATGGTTGGGCAAAGGATTTTTGGCCATGTTATATACTTTACTATATATATACTATATTGTATATTAACCTGGAATGTTTCAACTTTTGGTAGTAAAATTAAAGTTTGTCTAAAGAAGACGAAAACTTCATTATGAGCATAATATGTTAGCTTCATCATTAAGTAGTCTAGTTAAATTGATCCCCACTTCCAAGCCCCCCATATATATATAGTAATGTAACATTATAGATTAGATGTCTAAAACACAATACAGCACAATCAGTGAATGATTTAAGCCAACGTCAAAGACGAAGTCAGATCAAGTTAAAAGTTCAAATTTCCTTTTTTGGCTTGAAAGCAAAACTTCAAAACGCCAAAAATAAAAGGAAAATGGAAAATGGGTAAAAAGGAAAAAGAAACTTAATAAAAACCTGAAAAGTGCAATCACAGCTAAAAATGGCTTCAAGGCGGCACACAAAAATATAATGCGGCTTCCACAAGGAGGCGTATACAACAGTACCAACACACACACACACACACACACACATACACCTCTTGCATACCCTTGCTGTTGGCCAAGCGTTATAAACCTTTTACCCAAGACCTTTGCAGCAGTCTCTAGACCAAGCTGTAGCGGGTGCATAGCTCGTAAACTTGGCCATAACGAACGTAAGTCCAATGGAACTGCTTGTATAACTGTCCTGCATAATTGTTAGTACTGAAATTTTATTGAAAGGGAAGAAAGTTGAGCTCCAATTCAACCATCAATTGCAGGCAATTCGATGCCAGTATTTTCTTTTTGTTTTTCCTTTGTTTTTTGTTATATTCGTAGTCAATAATATTGATTGAAATTTTACTTATTTTTAGATAATAATATATACATACATATATATATTTATATATATATATTATGAATGATGTTGATAAAGTTAAAGTTCAAGTAAAAGTTGTAAATAACTTATTGTACATTAATGAAAGAAAGTAATTGAAAGTTGTGAGCAGTTGCTTATGGCTTTAACGTTCCTTTATCTTTTATGTTGCTTATCCCAACAATAAAGGACACCAAAGTAGTAGCAGTATCCTTAACAATAATCAAATACCATAAATTTTATTTAGGTAATAAACTTCTAGGGTTTTATTTACTCAATGTGCAATTAATTTGATGTTGCCTCAAATAATCCTCAAATCAATTTGAAAGTGTTTCAAGCACTGAGGGTTCTGAGGGTTCTAAGGGTTCTGAGGGTTCTGAGGGTTCATTGGACTCAAGATAATCAATTTAATTGCTTTAATTAGTTATTTGCCTTTCACTTTGATAACAATTATCTTTGATATCGATTTTATCCATAGTAAAACTATCTTATGCTAATCCTATACATAATCTATATAATATATACTACTGTATATACTATATATACCTGTAGGTAACAGTTTATTAAAATATTATTTACATTTCATTGATATTATTTAGTTAATTCGTGGCATTTAAGCCAGATTCAATGTCTTAGCCAGTTTATGCTGGCATTTATATAATTTTGCTTGGAACTCGTTTAATAAACTTCTACCCAAACTATGCTAACAGATTGTATTAGTATTCGTATACATATACATATACATAAGCATGTGTGAGGTAAGACTTAGGTGTTTGTTTCCTCTACGGAATATGTATATGTGTGAGTTAAGGCAATTAGTTTAGCAACCACCTGAATGTTGTTTGGATCTCTCATGTATATATGCATATATATATATGTGTGTTTGTATATATATATGTGTGTGTGTGTGTGTTTGTGTGTGTGTTAGCGTGTGGCCTTAGTGGCCAAAATAAATTGGCATTAGAGCTTGTTGGGTAAAGTTGTGAGCCTCTCTTCTAACTTGTTTACAAGTCGTTTGGCAATTATTCAATTAAACAGCGACGCCAGCGGCCATTTTATATAATTTTTGACGCACCAAAGCAGCAAAAGTTAAAATGCATTTACAGTTAGCCGGAAATATTGTAATGGCTGCCTTAAGTCATCCGGTTGAAGGGTCTACCTGGAATTACTGATTGCGTCGCCGGCGGCGGCTCTAAAGTATGTTCAAAATTCTTTCCATTCAATTTCATACACTGTCACACACAGATAATAATATAGATACACACACACACACACATACACAATCAAATACAAATACAAATACCAATAAAGACAGTGTCACAGACACAGAAACAGACGTCCAGAGCCTTTGGCACAAACAACTTCCGTCAACAATGGCTATCAGATGAGGGCGATACTTGGCCAGCTCGTTAGCAATTGCATCACAAAAAGCATTCCCTTGCTGCTCATACTCTATCCGTGTCTCTCATTCGCTCTGTCTCTGTCTTCGTAATACTGTGACGAGTACATGCTTTGGTTCCGCATCATTTGTCCTTTAATGTTTATTCACTCAGCAAGGAGTCTTTCATATATATACATATATATAAATACATATATATCCTATAGATAAACAATAAAGTGCATAAAGAGCATTTGCCGCACGTTTCTAATGATCTTTGAGGGCGAAAAAGAGAGCGAGAGAGAGAGCGAAAATGTATTTAATTTTCCATTTTGAAGCCTTTATTGCAATTCCTCTGATATTCAAGAACTTCTCTTCTTGAAAGCATATTAAAGACACTTCTCCAGCAAGTTATAGGAAGTTATGCGGAGGCTCAAATATGTCCTGATCCTTGGCATGCATTCAATCAATCAATCAATCAATAAAATTTTATTTCAATTATAGGAAAAATGTAGAAAAATTCAACGATATTATGGGCAGGTTAGCATATATTTTATATGATTATTAATTTCATTTTCTTTTGTTGTTGCTCTTCTTTTTGTTTCTTTCGTTTTTTGGAGAGGGGAAGGCGGGACATAGAACAGTATTTTTTATGAGCAATTTGGTATATGAGCAGGCAACGCCCCAGGCAATTGTTAACTTTGGTTGACATCCGCGGAGAATTGAAGTTGTTGTTGTTGTATGTTGTTCGCGGTGTTCATGACATTTTCCACACGTTGACGTAGTGCGGCTGGAAAATTTCATCAAAAGTTACCGACTTTGGCATTTCTTTCTCTTCTTGTTCATATTCCTGGTACATCCGGCATCCTACATCCGACATCCGACATCCGACATGGCCATCAAATTTGTCCGCAACTCGTAAAATGGCGAGCGTCCAATGCGCAATGAAATGTAAAGGAGACAGAGAAAGAGAAATACCAAAAGAAAGTAATTGAATGATTAAGATAGAATGAGAGAAAGAGACAGAGACATTGACAGAGGCAGAGAGAGAGAGCGAGATAGAGTGTGTGCCACATCTATAGACAGACAATAAAACTTTGCTAAAGAAAGGGCCAACCCAGTTTTATGATTACGTTATGCAAGCTTCGCCTAATTTGTCATTCCCTAAATGTTGTTTATGATTCTTCATGCTGCAGCTCCTAATTATGACTGGCTTTGGGACTTAATGACTGCTGCGTGTATAAGCCACAATTAATCATAATTTAAGTGCCGTAGCTTATGAAATATGTATAAAACTGACTTCCTTCCCCCTTCCCTATCTATTTATACATATGCAATATAATATATATATACATATATATATATATATATGTATATAGATATACACACAAAAATATATACCTGGCAAAAATATAGCAGTTCAATTGAGAATTCAAAGTCAATTAACGTCTCACGCAACATTTTCCAACAAGGTATTAAAAAAGTTCTTGCACGCAAAACTTGCTTATGGAAATTGTTAAAATTTTAATTGCATAACTCTTTGAAAACTTGTGTGCCCTCACCTCCCACCCCTTTAAGCCTCAATGGGATCTTCAGGTTCAGCTCATAAAACCCTAAAGAATACAACATAAAAATATACGACAAAGTACTGGAAATTTTCCACTAAGTTTTTCCGCATAGACTTCCCTTTGATAAGACTTCACTTTCAGTTCATTGATTGAAGTGATGCTATGCTTAGCTAAGCTTTCTGCTATATACTATATCTTCTTGAACAATTTACTTATCTATATCATATATATATATTTATATATATGTAAAGCAAGCAACTTTTTGTCCAGATGGAAACCCTTAGAGCATATACTTTTATGGAGAAAAGCATATTTTCCCAAAGATCGTAAACAAAAGCATAAATCGAAATTTTCAACTTGCTGCCTTACAGGGTATCTGCCTGTTGAGCATTTTTTAATAGCTTACTTTGACTAGGATCCTGTTAAAAATTAGAGAATGTCATTGTATTCACATCAAGTTTTTCTTTTTTTTTTCCTCAGCAAAGACACACACACACATACACATAATATATACACAAAGCAGATGGAATAGCTAAATGACTGACTGACTGACTAAAGGACGAACTGTGTGATGACGGACTGGCTGTCTGAGTGAGTGACTAGTTGCCTGAATAAGGGACTGCAGCTTCTTTTGGCAGCGGCTTGGCATTGTGTGGATGTCCCTGGATGTTGTCGACGTCGTCTCCATGTTGCTTTATGCCACTATGCGCTGTGTACTGTTATTTTTATTTTATTTCATTTTTTTTTTTTTGGTTGGGGCGGTCTATACAAAAACCGGCATTGACATGCTTAAATATCAAAGTACCGTTTGCTATTCATCAGTGGGTCTGTAGCCCCAGGGATGTAAGATGCAAAGATGTAAGATGTGAGATGTGGGATGTGGGATGTGAGATGAGAGATGTGTGTTGTGAGATGTGGGCCCTGCGGTATATAGGATGACGGTATGGTTGAACTGGAGGTGTGTTGTGGGGTATAGCTGCTTGTATTCTGACCATGGCAGGTGCATGGACTGCGGCTAGTTACAGCATATTGAATGATATTTAACCTTGACAATAAGCGCGGATCGATGCTGACATACGATGTTCAATCTCAATGTTAAATCTCTCTCTACACATTTATGATTTCAGATCAAACCAAAGGCAAATTGGGATAAGACACGCGCCTGCAATTACCTGTTAACATTGCTGTTGGCTGTATTAGCCACAGGCTGTGCATATAGCCATATTACATCGACCCATATCCATACGGCAATCAGCTCAGCTCCACAATGGGCAAGAAGAACTCCAAATTGAAGCAGGACACCATTGATCGTCTGACAACAGACACATACTGTAAGTACTTATAAAAAAAAATGAGAGAAAATCTTTAGAAGCAATCCACTCTAACATGCTTCGGGCCACAAATCATGTTGGATACGTTCCAGCCTTGAACTCCATATGAATTATTATGTCGAGCATTAAAAACCACTTGAAAGCCATTTTGGCAGCCTAAACGTGCGCAAGTTTCCGCAGATAAATATATATATATATATATATATATATATAAGTATATATATATATATATAAAACATCTACTGTAGCAAATGTATATGCCATGTATCTAATTGCTGTTCCCCGTTCAAGGACAGCTTGCGTCAAGGGCTACGGAGGATATGGGCTGCGTTTGAGCTTTGCTAATGGTTGGGGTTATGAATGCTAATTTTACTTAAGTTTCCTTTTATTACATTCAAGATTTGCCACAGATTTAATCAGCAACTCTCTTATTATTGTTCAATTTCTCCAAGTACTCATAAAAGTATTATTTTTCCTATCTACATATATATATATATATATATATATATATATATATATAAGTGGTGCTGCAAGCTCTTCACTTTGTCTTATGTCAAAGATGAAAGCGTTTGCCACCCACATATTGGCTTAGGTTTTTTACTGTATATTTCATTTAATTTTTAGGCTTAAAGCCTTGAATATAATACACATTGACAGTATTGTAAAGCAAAGAGTTTGACATTTATTCAATATATATTTGAACAATCTTTTGATTACATAAACTTAAAAGTGATTGGAGAAAAGAAAGCTAACAGAGGCAGCTATCACTCGGCATAAGCAGATGCTAAGTTGTATATATGTATATATATATATATATATAAAATGTATATTTGCATTTACAGGGTATACTTAAGTACATCCCTATGTCAATATATAAGCCTTGCGAATTGTTCTCTGCTCAATTGCTAAGCCTTTTCAGGTAATTGGCTTTGTACCACAAATAAGTTTGAGCTGCTAAGACAAGGCATTCGCTTCTATATATTGTGTATATGATACAAACACACACACACACATGTATACACACGCACATAAAGTAAGGCATGCTCACTATAAAAGTTTTTAGAAGAAGAAATACACACAGCACACACCACAAACACACACACACACACACACACATAATATGAACAGCGGTAAACAGCATTGCAATTCCGTTGAGTCTTTGCACTTCGATTGCAGTTTACTCATAAGCTTTAAAGGCTTTGGGGGAAACATTTTATTGCTTGTTTTCCGATGTGGCAACGCTATTGGAAATGCTTTCTGCATCTTTCTCTCTCTCTTTATCACTCTCTCTCACTCTGTCTGTATAAAATGGCATATCATATCATAAATTTGATTAACCAAATGAAATTTGGCAAATTTAATAACTAATAAACATTTATATTCTCTACACCCTGTGGACAACTTCTTTTAATAACTCTCTTCTTCGTAGCTTTTATTGCCATTCTGCTTAACAACTCTCTTCTACAATAACTGTTTTTTTAGACTGATGCTTTAGCTAGGCTCACTTAAAGTTTAAGCATATCCTTTATGACACTTTAAAGTTTATCTTCATCATCATTTTAATGCATTTGCTGTAAGATCTAAGTAGATTTGAACTTTGACCCACAGCAAGCTTTGCTTGAAGCTAATAATAACTGATGTACCAAGCAGTTCATATACATATATATATATATACATTTTGAACTCAAGTCGATTGTGTGTTAGCCAGTTATTTTCTTAGCCAATAACATTGCATTAAAGTTCACCGCATTTGGAGCAGGCTGGAATGTGCCCAACATTTTGATTACTTTTTGCATTCAACTTTGACCCCTCTCTTGGTATGCTATGCTACTCCCGCAGTGCAATTCCATGCTACTTACTTCAATATGTATGTATGTGTATGTGTGTGTGTGTGTGTGTGTGTGTGTGTGTGTGTGCTTGTGGGTAAGCTTTCATGTCAATTTCTGTTTGTGTTCCGCTTCGACAAACAGTCGCAGCAAATCGCTTATAAAACTGAAATGCAGACTGCATCGTTCCAGACCCCAACGAAAAAAAAGAAGAAAAATCCAAAAAAAAAAATCTAAAAAAAATAGAGAAAAAATTATAGTGAAAAAACAAGACCTAGACCCAGACTTGTAGCCAGACCCAGACGAGTTGCCTGCCCGAGTTTCCATGTCATATTGCAATGCCAGTTGAGTTGCATTCATTTGGCACATGCTCTTTGCGGTACACACACACACACACACAGCAGACATACAAACACCACACCGGAACACAAAGCCACAAACATATTCGCTGGGTTAGAATATGGAAAATAGTGATAGTCCTCTTGAGCGCTCTATATATACCTATATATACCAACTCCCATCTTCCATCTCTCATCTCTCATGTCCTGTGCCCTATGCCCTATGCCTTATGCCCTAAGCTGTATGTCAGTTAATTTCGCACGCATTGGCATCCAGCAGTCAATTCTGACACTCAAATTTCAATTCAATGTTGAAATTATTATTGCACTTGTTGTGTTTGTGTTCAATACTCTTTGGGTACTGCTTCATTGTCACGTTGTGCTTCACAATAAATGCATGTCTCTATGCGTCTCTCTCTCCCTCTCTGTCACTGTTTCTGTCTGTGTGTGTGTGTGTTTTTCTTTCTTTAGTATGAGTATTTTATCAAATGGCTGCCACCATGGACGTGTGTATGAGTGTGAGTGAGTGTGAGTGAGTGTGAGTGAGTGGGCACTCAGCTTGTCTCCTCGTGACAGTTTGTTTGGCATTTAACAGTGGAAATCAAACGTGTAAAAGCAACAAGCAACCAGAGCAACCAGAACAACCAGAACACCCAATACATACAAACACATGCATACACACACACATACACATTGTTGTCCCTTACGAAACAGCTGCTACCAATGGTACTGAGATATCCTGCACACTGGATCAAATTATAGCCGTGTAACGTGGCCGACTATTGACATACAGCGGATCAGATAAAAGTTCAAATGTCAAATTATAGGCTACATTAATATGTATACATATATTTTGTTTATTATGATTGTACACACTCCCACACACATCTATATATGTATATATTTATGTATATGTATTATACCTATTGCTGCTCAAGCCAAAGGGTATACACAAAGCTTAAGACCAAACTTAGACTTCTGTCTTAAAGCTTCGTTAAAAGCTGCACCAAAAGTGTTAAAAATATTTAGTTACTTATTTTATTATAAAATATAATAAAATATATATAGTCATGCCAAATAAATTTCAAATCTATATAGCAAATTAAATGTCTCTCTGAGAATGAAGCAAATATTGTGGGTTGATGCTGAAGTTTTCGTTAACTATTATAGGTAGTATTAACAATCCCTGATAAATACTTTAATATATATAAATGATGTATATATCATATATATAAATTATAATCCTAACTTTTAAAATATTCTAAATACTTGAATTTAAATATTAATTAATGAGTTTAACTTAGTTTTTGTTAAGAATTGTCACACTGTAGGCGCAATAGGTTTTTACCCCAGTCCCAGTCTCAGTTTCAGTTTCAATTCCATTGCCAGTCTCAGCCACACTTCCACTTCCACTCCCAAGCCCAGTGCCAGTCTCAGTCTGAATTCGAAGGCAAATCCCAGGCCAAAAACATGGTGCACATGTTGTAAATAATTTGCTAATGGTGCCAGGATGAAGAGACCAGCTATGGGGCACAATGTGAAGCTTTCAGGCTTTCAAAACTGGCAAACTGGTAAACTGGCAAGCTCTACGGCTCAACAGTATTGAGCATAGAAACATATTGTCAGTCAATTTGTCCGTTAGTCATTCAGTCAGTCATGCAATTCCCTTGGCTACCACTCAATGCATTGAGTTTGTTGTAATGTTTATACAGGCAAATTGATAAAGGAACAATAACAAAAAGCAATACAAATGTTCAACGAATGAAAGGGGAGAAAAAGTGCAAGAGGAACATGGCCAAAGAAGAAGAGTCGAAAAGAGAGACAGAGAGATTGAGAGAGGGAATAAATGAAATTCGAATGGGAAACCGTTTTTTTTTAGTTGGCTATGAAATTGACAAGCAAAAGAGAACAACAAAATTAGAAAATTGCCAATTGACGTAAAATTATGATGTGCTTTGAGTCACTTTTAACTGGTAGCGATACTTAGCCATAAAAGCAATCTCCAGAGCAACTACAGTAATAAAATCAACAAAAACAGCAACAACAATAACAACAGCAGTAACTACGATAACGATAAACAGCAATAATAATAAAGTAACTTCTCTTTCTACCAAAAGAAACATAATGATCATTAACAGCAATAATGAAGGAACAAGCTTGCATTTTTCTCTATAAAATCAACTTTTTTATTTTAACCATTTCTCCCTTTCAACTAATTTCATAAAGAATCTGTAAAAGTTAACTCAATTTAAACAATAAAAATCCTTGGATATACATTTCAATTAGATTAAAATATATCGATTACAATTTAACAATTCTTTTCGTAAATATAAAGTAAGACTTAAATACATATATACAAATAATAGTATATATACTTAATTATAATTAAAATATAGTTTCTTACTTGATTGCAGTATATTTGTCTGAGCTGTAAATTATTCTGTTAAATTTGCATAGTAATAATGTCTATTGATATCAACTTAATAAACAAAGATTATCAAATTGTGGTAAACTCAGATTGTTCTCTATAAATTGAAATTAGTAGACAAAAACCTTTATAACTTCAGCTCAAGAAAATTGCATAGACATTAGCTATTATTGCACACAAAATACAAATCAAATTGAAATTAATTTGAATTAGTAATTTTCAAGGATAATAACTTAACATCTGCCTTTACCTAAGACAAAGTGCGATTAAATTTTTATATTCCTTCCTTCTCATCATAGAAGAAATAAGAAAGCAAAGTCTTTGATACTTTTGCAGATTTTAAGCTATTTTTACAAAAAAGTGAAAAAAGATTCAGTTACATTCTTACTGACAGCTAAAAGGTCTAGTCAAATGGCCTAGATCATTTTGCCTGTACAATTCGATGTATGACGCTTAAGATTAACTTGTTGTTATTTATAATTGCGACAAATAGCGTGTCATTTGAATAAATTAATTGATTGAATTAATGAATCAATAATATGACTCAATAATCATAGTCATTCAATCTTTAACTGCCCTATCGCATGGTAATAGTTGGTTTAAACGACAGATTTTATCTGATATTGGTTTTCATTAGAAGTATTAATAGAGCAGGATAGATTGGCAATACTCCTTGTTATTTACTGAATTACTGTTAGAATTTATTATCCTTTCAACGATTTTCAATTATGACTAAAGTGAGCTGCTAAAGGGTATTTTGAAGTAACTTGGAATTTAAAATAGAATTTGGTATTAGAATGTTCTGATTTGACTGTAACCTCAAGTGAAATGAAATGCTTTATAGTGTTTAATAAATAGTATATTATAAATATATATAATATATGTATTATAAATAGTATGTATAGATAATATCTTATATAAAAGTAAATCAAAATAAATGTTTATAAATTAGAAATGAGAATAACAAAGTATATTTTTATATATTGTTCTAGGCAAATGCTAAAAATATTTGGCACATTTTGTAGATAATTAACTAAAAATAAATAATATGTTGCAACTGAATTTGACCAACAACAAATCATTAATTATAAATATAATTTATAATTAGCGGGTAAACCACGCAGTTTGTTTTACAACTTTTACAAAGTAAAACAAAATGTATATATAAAATAAAAATTTGTAAATTATTTATCAGTTCTGTTGATAAAAAATAAATTTTTTCATTATATTTTATATATACATTTAAGTTAGAGAAATTAATTTTAAGCAGCATTTATTAAATAAGAGCAGCTTTTACTGAGAAGCTACTTAAATTCATACAATATATATGTATATTATATTTATTATTATTTTTTGTTTTTTAATTATATGAAATTTAAAAATATTTCATATTTATATGCACGTTGAATCCAAATTGAAATTAGCTTTTTGTTTATTTGGTTACAATTCATTTAATTTAATAGACCGTTTCCCAAGAAAAACTAAATACGGGACTACTCAATTTTTCATGCTATGTTTAATAAATTATCTGTCTACAAAGAATCAATAAAGAAATGAGATGAAATAATAATATAAGCAATAAATTTTATTAAGTATAAGAATTCAACATAAAATTCAATCATGCAGCAAGCTAATTTTTCCAGCCAAGTACATTGGCAGCACATAGCTCTTGTTAGCATGAAAGGTAAAAGACTATTTGTAGTCGAATACATTCCAGTACAGAAAGCTTGCTTGGTTTGTCTTGTAAATCAAATATTTATTGTATGTATCTGATGTTCTCCAATAACAAGTTACAAAAAATTTCGTTCATGCAATATGAATTCCTTATTCCAAACAATTTCCAAGTAATTCAAATTATTTTGTCTTAAAATTATGTATTTTATTGTGTGTGTTCTTGTTTTCAAATAATTAGAATTTTTATATGCAACAAATGAACAAAACAATTTTTTTTGATTTCCATGAAGTCTGTAATTTGGTTGATTTTATGCCCATCACTTGGCTAGTACCATAAGCAATAGTTAACTTATTGGTAGTCTTGAATGACTTCCCTTTAAACTCTCTATATTAAGTTAATCATACAAAATTTTAATAATTAATATTAAATTTAAGCTACAGTTTTCATATCTCTTTTATACAACATATTCAGGGATAATTATAATTTCTTGTTGTAAATTTTAAAACATAATACTAAGTACAAAATCCATGAAAAATTTTGGGAAATCTATTCTACATTTTAAAAAACTAAAAACAAAAATAAAGCTTACGTAAATATTTATATATATAATATTTAAAATACAAATTTATAGTCAAAATTAAAAAATTCAATATATTTATTTAGTTTTATAATTACATTTTCCTTCCCTTTGCCTTTTTGTAAAAAAGAAGCAAAGCGGAGCTATTGGAAATGTGCAAAATCGAAAAGTATGTAACACATAGAAATAATCATCGGAGACCCCATAAAGTATATATATTCTGAATCAGGACGACAAGACGAGTTCATCTAGCCCTGTCCGTCTGTCTGTCTGTCCGTCTGTCCGTCTGTATGAACGCCTGTTTCTCAGAGACTATAAGAGCTTGAGCAACAAAACTTGAAATCTAGATTCGTTATGTTCGTAGATTATACGAGTTTGTTTTAGATTTTCGAATTTCCTCCCCTGACCCACATATTAGGTAGATCATTCATCATCTACGTTGTGAATTTCGTTAAAATTTAACAATAAACACGGAAGTTATAGAACATTAAGTACCGCGCTATAGAGCGTGGCGGGCTAAAAGGTGCGCGCAATGGCTAAGTACGTGCAGAACTATGTGTATGTATGAGTATGTGTGTGTATGGCTGTATATGTAGGCAAAGGGGCTCTCGTAGTCGGGTACACTCGACTACAGACTTCTTACTTGTTTTAATTTATATTCTATTATTAATTTTATTTTTATAATTTCATATTTTTAAATTTTACATCCTCTAATATTTTTACCTTTTAATTTTTAATTTTCTTAAAATTGTTATTATTATATGTTTATTTTTTATATATTTTCATTTCATTATATTTTTATTTTTTATATTTTTAATATTTATTTATTTTTATATTTTTATATTTTAATATTTTTATATTTTAATATTTTTATATTTTAATATTTTTATATTTTTATATTTTTATATTTTTATATATTTACTTTTTATATTTTTATATATATTTTTTTATATTATTATGTTTTTATATTTTATTTTTTTGTATATATATATTTTTATATTTTTATATCTTATATTTTTAAATTTATTTAATTCTTAATTTTTATATTACTATATATTTTATAATTATATTTTTATTTTTATATAAAATATAAGACCCTTAATTGCTGCTGGGATATGTAAGAAGTTTGTTTTTGTTAAGTGAAGACCTTAAATTAAAATCACATAAAATGTGTCAAAACAAGGAGACTACATAGTCCAACAGGAAAAATGAGACAGAGAGAGAGAGAGAGAGAAGGAAAGATTGTGTGTTTATTTTAAGTAAGGTGAAAGCAAGAAGCTGCAACTGAAACTTAACCGTTCCTGGGGTCACAAGCGTAAAGTGGAAGGCACGGTTGTAACTTAGTGAGTTAAATTATAATTATCTCCGCTTGTGCAGAGAATTTACATGATAGGAAGTACTTTCTTGCAATCATACAATCGGGTAGGGACCAAGGAATATACATGATGAACTTTCTATACGCTGCTCAGAGTTGCACTTCAAGTTTTGTACGCCTCGCCGGTTTCTTTACATATCCGGTGGAAAAGAGAAAAACTTTTGATGAAACATCATAATACAAGTACAAGTTATATATAACTTTATGAATACTTAGGTGAATCTGTTAAGCTAAAGATATGCAGCTGTTTGTCATTATTTGTCTAATAGTATTGTAAGACATAGTATTTATTTGGATGGTATCAGTAGATCAAATTTTGTTAGTATCATGGCTTGGTAGATCAACTACTTTATGCTATCAGAATTTAAGAACTGATAATTGGCAAATTTCTAATCCAATTCGCTGGTTAACTTTTTACATATTTAATCCTAAGTGGTTCACAGGGTATCCTTAATGAGCTCTAAAGCGCACACACATTGAAACTTCTGAAGGCTTTGCCAAGCAGTTACAAAAAGTTTTCCGGCACACGAATATGCCCCAAACACACACAATCATAAAAAACACACACAAACACACACATTAAAGCAGCCCGCATGCAAGTCGCAGCTGTTTTAATGTTCTTTTTGTTGTCTTTTCCCTTTTTTTATTTTCGTTATTTTTTTTTCAGAATGTGTATGATGGCAAGGCCTTTGGCAACCATTCATTAATTAGCATGTGGCCACTCCCAAGCGGGAGTGGAGTCCTTGTTACTTACAAGGTGGATGCGTTTATGTGTTTGTGTGTGTGTGTGTGTGTGTGTGTGAATGTGTGCGTGTTTGTGTGTGTTTGTGAAAAAGTTAAATTAAATCAGTTTAAAGATAAATTAAATATAAAAAAAGTCAAAATGACGGGACTCTTTGCCTTTTTTTGCTTACCCCAAAGGCTGCTCAACAATTTTCCCAAAAATGATTAAATAAACACTGCGGGCCGCAAATCGCTCTTGGAAGAAGCAAAAGAAACACATTCAAAAAAATGGAAAAAAATAAGGAAAAATGACGCCTTGTGCAAATAAACATTTAAATCGATATATATATATATATATATATATATATATATACATGTATATATGTTTATTAAGAGTAAGAGTGAGATATATATATATTTTATCCCGCCTTAAGCATTAAACTCGCAGGTGGTCGGGGTATGAAGTATGTTTGAAGCAGGTGGGTGGCTCTGTGAGTAGCGCACTCAATGCGTCGGCTATGAACTAATTTGCTTTACTGCTGTTGGCGTTGCATATACATAGATTCACACACACAAACACACACAAACACACACAGACACACACGGAGATATATATACACATAGTGAAAGATACCAATATACATGTATTATTCATGTAGTCGCAGTAAAAGTCTTCCGACGTCGACATCAACGTGCCCCAAAGCTAACTTAACCGACGCGTTGGCGTGCGTAGACTTTTAAAAGGGCGCCACTGGCTCATGGTAGGGGGAAAGGGATGATAAGGTGGGGCAGTGGTTGGGAGCTTCTTTTTCTGTTTGTGCGGCTTATAATGAGTTATATTTTGATGCCAGGCAACTAGGGAGCTTTTCAATTTGAGCTCAATGACTGCGGCTGACTTGCATTGCGTGCGAGAACTCTGACGACTAAATTGCCCCCACTTCACTCTCCACCTTCTAACAGATATCTTCTACAAAGTACCCAATCCCAAAACCATTTCATACCAAACCACTACACGCTAAGGACACTGCCTGAGCTTGGCCATCAGATGCGTTAGTCTGAAAATTACATTTCAAATTAATAAAATAAAAAAATTTCCTCAAAATTATAAATCGAACAAATAGCAAATAACAACCTATCCGGCAATTGCCTGATTTTATAAGATCATAAATATAGTATATACACAAAAATAAAATTAAACAAAGCTATTTTCAGATACATGAATACTTTTATAGTTTTTTTTGAAGACAATTTAACAACCAAAATGCAATAATTTTAGACAAGTTTATGAACCTAAAACGATCCCTCATAAATTTACAATTTTTCAATATTTTCTGTTCAAACTTCTCTTCTCCCTTCCCTTGTCTTTTATATATCTAATTTAAATGAAATTAAATAGTAATTTATAACAATTTAAAGTTAGAACAAATATATTTAAACTTTAAGTATACTTATTACTCATAACCAAATTATTCTATTTTAATATTTTCTCCTGTTTTTATTCAATTGAAACAATCAAATCAATTCAATTTAAAATTTGTTTTAAATTTGACTTGTACTACTTATGACAGTCTATACTGTATTCCATTTACACTAAAAAAGAGTAATAAAAAATACATAAAATGTTTGAGATACAAATGGAAAGCGACAGGAGCTGGGTGCAGGGGTCTAATGCTTTTAGTGTTATTTTGTGGGTTACTTGTGATATGGTTAAGGGTATCTGATAGTCAAGCAGCCACAGCAGGAAAAATTCTAACATGTCCTCTGATGTTTTTCATTTGAAAAGTGGCACAGGGAGACGCGTTTACTTTACCCTCTAAGTGCAGACGTGCATGCACCTTCCGCGCCTCAAAGTATACCATATGTAACTACATTATAACACACGCACACACACAGCGATAGAGAAAGGCAGAGAGAGAGAGGGAAATAGGGAAAGAGAAAGAGCAGCATGTGTTGCTGTATTCTGAACATGCTTCGAACTGTGTACTTGGCTGTGAGATTGTGTGTGTGCTTACTGCTTGTTGGGTGTGTGCACCCATCTTTGACTGCGCACGAGTGCCACCTGGTAATAAATTAAATGATTTATTAAATGATGTGCACTTGATGCAGCTTCACGTACACTGAACAATGCCCATTATGTACTCGGGGATTAACTAGTTCCTCGCTTTCAATTGCATTCCATAAATAGAAATAAAAATAAAAAAAAATATATATATATATACTTACACAAGTAATAGAGTAGAGAGAGATTTAAGGCTAAGCCTGCCACTGGCACGTCATCAATTTTTGCGACAAGTTGAAAGCATAACCCGGCCTAAACTTGACTAAAGCTGCCATAAATCAGCGGCTGAACCAAATTGCTTACTTGAGTTGCCATTGCCATTGCCATTGCCATTGCCATTGCTATTGCCATTGCCATTACCATTTGCTTTTGCCCATTGAGAGCTTGATTCTGTCAGAGAGAGAGAGAGAGAGAGAGAGAAAGAGTGCAGTAGCTCAAGCGGATAAGTATGGGATCAATGAGTGTTTGGTTTTATTCAACTGAATAGCACTGTGCTCAAAGCAAGACTAATGGGTTATTATGCCTATATTACCTAAATTTATTCCAAATTATTTCACTTCAGCTCAACTTCATTAACTTGATTAAGTAATTTCGCTTGAAATAACAAAGAACTTGGAAGTATAAATTTAAATATATTATGTATTGAAAGTATTTATATATAAATATATTTTAATTTCTTCATTTTAATAAAAATAAGAGATTTCAAATATTTGGTGTTCATTCTTTTATATCAAAGCTAAATATTCAAATTCGCAACATTTTTTACCTGTGATTTCATGCTGTAGAGCAAGACTGCCAAATCAGCTATTTAATGGCTGAATCTAGCAATTTGAAAAGTGATCTAGGCACTAGTTTTTAGCCCGTTTGCCTTTTTGTAAAAGAGAAGCAAAGCGGAGCTATTGGAAATGTGCAAAATCGAAAAGTATGTAACACATAGAAATAATCATCGAAGACCCCATAAAGTATATATATTCTGAATCACGACGACAAGACGAGTTCATCTAGCCCTGTCCGTCTGTCTGTCTGTCTGTCTGTCTGTCCGTCTGTCCGTCTGTATGAACGCCTGTTTCTCAGAGACTATAAGTGCTAGAGCAACCAAACTTGAAATCTAGATTCGTTATGTTCGTAGGTTATACGAGTTTGTTTTTGATTTTTGAATTTCTTCCCCTGACCCCCGCAAATCAAAAAAACGATTATTAAGCACAATTTTCAACCGATCAATTTTTGGTACACATCATAATTAGACCATTCTTGATCGATGTTGTGAATCTGGGTAAGATTGATCAAAAATCTCGGAAGTTATAGATCATCAAAAGTGGCGTTATGGGCCCCGGGGGGTATAGTAGTGCGCGCAAAATAAGAGCTAGAGCAACGAAAATTGGAACGTAGATTTGTTATGTTCGTACACTATACGAGTTTGTTTTAGATTTTCGATTTTCCTCCCCTGACCCCCGCAAATCGAAAAAAAAGAAATTTGATCGGTTGAAAATTGTGCTAAATAATCGGCTTATTCGAATTGCGTGGGTCAGGGCAGAAAAACCAAAACTTTAAAACAAACTTGTATAGCGTACAAAAGTATCAAACTTAGATTTTTAATTTATTTGATATATTCCTTATAGTCTCTGAGAAACAGCCGTTCATAAGGACAGACAGACGGACATGACTAGATAAAGTCAATCTGTTACCTACTTTTGGATTTTGCACATTTCCATTAGTTCCCTTTTATCTTTTTTGTAAGGCAAAGGGTCTAAAAATCGATGTTGCCTTACACAACTGTTAGTGGGTAATGAACAACTTTGAGTTCATTACACAACACTTAATCGATTTATGGAGCATGAATTTAGCTAACAGTTTCAATAAGATATAATAAATAAACGGACTAAATATTTATTCTCAATTGAAAGACAAGAGAAATAAAAAGAGAATATATAAAATATATTGTTTATATTTACAAAAAATATTTTTATATTTTTATATTAAAGTTGCGGGAATTTTTTATTTTGTTAACTCAAACAAATTAAAATCGACGTTTTGATTTTTCGTTGAAATTGAGGTAAAAAAATTTTGCTAGCAATTTTGGACTCAAAATTCAGGAACCTCTTGCCTTCCTAGTGGCTAGATTCAGCTTTTCTTGCTTTTCAAAACCTAGCAGCACTGCTTTAGAGATAAGCATTTATCTTTAGGCTATGTTGAGGCCTGCTGAGCCTAATATTGTATTTTATTATATTATTTATTATTATATAAATGAATATAAATTACACTACTTATGCATTTATCAACAAATTTTAATTTTTTTTCTTCTCTCTTTCAGTCACCGAAAAGGAAATACGTCAATGGTAAGAGCTTTATATATACAAAATATATATTTATGTATATTATTTATAACTTAAAATGCAACTTACATCTCTCAATATACCCACCAAATATTTGTGAGTATTAATAAGATAGATATATATTTATATATATTATATATATATAAATATATTTTTTTAAAATTTGGATTAAATTTTAATCAATTTGCTCAAATGTCCCACAAAGGTGTGTGCGTGTGCTATAATTTGATACATTTTAATTAGCATAAAAAATTAAACAAATATGGAAATAAATAAATGCACTCAAAAGGTTGACATTCATTAAATTTGACAAATATGTATATTATTTATATATAATTGTGCAACTGATTTTTTTCACTTTCATATAACAAACTTACAGATGTATATACATTCATATTTACATATATATAAATATATATATATATATATATATATGTGTATATGTACATATACTTTACATAAAGAGTTGATGATGTAAATTTTAATTTAAAAAAAATATATATTAAAAATATATCTATTTTAATTTATTTATAATTAAGTTAATTCTCGTTACTATTTTTTTTTTATTACTTATGTACTTTTCCAATTCTCATTATGCTATACTTAAATCAACTCTCTCTTTCTATATACATATATATATTTCTCTTTCTTTCTACTGCTCTTATCTTCATTACTCTCTATGGCTTTTTCTGTTTCTTGCTCTGGTTTGGTTTAACTCGTTCCTTTCACCATACTGTCAACTGTCAACTGTCAACTGTCAACTGTCAACTGTGAACTGTCAACTGTGAACTGTTGACAGTTGACAGTTGACAGTTGACAGTTGACAGTATGGTGAAAGGAACGAGTTAAACCAAACCAGAGCAAGAAACAGAAAAAGCCATAGAGAGTAATGAAGATAAGAGCAGTAGAAAGAAAGAGAAATATATATATGTATATAGAAAGAGAGAGTTGATTTAAGTATAGCATAATGAGAATTGGAAAAGTACATAAGTAATAAAAAAAAAATAGTAACGAGAATTAACTTAATTATAAATAAATTAAAATAGATATATTTTTAATATATATTTTTTTTAAATTAAAATTTACATCATCAACTCTTTATGTAAAGTATATGTACATATACACATATATATATATATATATATATATTTATATATATGTAAATATGAATGTATATACATCTGTAAGTTTGTTATATGAAAGTGAAAAAAATCAGTTGCACAATTATATATAAATAATATACATATTTGTCAAATTTAATGAATGTCAACCTTTTGAGTGCATTTATTTATTTCCATATTTGTTTAATTTTTTATGCTAATTAAAATGTATCAAATTATAGCACACGCACACACCTTTGTGGGACATTTGAGCAAATTGATTAAAATTTAATCCAAATTTTAAAAAAATATATTTATATATATATAATATATATAAATATATATCTATCTTATTAATACTCACAAATATTTGGTGGGTATATTGAGAGATGTAAGTTGCATTTTAAGTTATAAATAATATACATAAATATATATTTTGTATATATAAAGCTCTTACCATTGACGTATTTCCTTTTCGGTGACTGAAAGAGAGAAGAAAAAAAATTAAAATTTGTTGATAAATGCATAAGTAGTGTAATTTATATTCATTTATATAATAATAAATAATATAATAAAATACAATATTAGGCTCAGCAGGCCTCAACATAGCCTAAAGATAAATGCTTATCTCTAAAGCAGTGCTGCTAGGTTTTGAAAAGCAAGAAAAGCTGAATCTAGCCACTAGGAAGGCAAGAGGTTCCTGAATTTTGAGTCCAAAATTGCTAGCAAAATTTTTTTACCTCAATTTCAACGAAAAATCAAAACGTCGATTTTAATTTGTTTGAGTTAACAAAATAAAAAATTCCCGCAACTTTAATATAAAAATATAAAAATATTTTTTGTAAATATAAACAATATATTTTATATATTCTCTTTTTATTTCTCTTGTCTTTCAATTGAGAATAAATATTTAGTCCGTTTATTTATTATATCTTATTGAAACTGTTAGCTAAATTCATGCTCCATAAATCGATTAAGTGTTGTGTAATGAACTCAAAGTTGTTCATTACCCACTAACAGTTGTGTAAGGCAACATCGATTTTTAGACCCTTTGCCTTACAAAAAAGATAAAAGGGAACTAATGGAAATGTGCAAAATCCAAAAGTAGGTAACAGATTGACTTTATCTAGTCATGTCCGTCTGTCTGTCCTTATGAACGGCTGTTTCTCAGAGACTATAAGGAATATATCAAATA
>JBAMBS010001957.1:0-11262 GCA_037044455.1 Zygothrica quintamaculata
TGTATATGCATATGTATATGTATATGTATATGTATATGTATATGTATATGTATATGTATATGTATATGAATATGTATATGTATATGTATATGTATATGTATATGTATATGTATATGTATATGTATATGTATATGTATATGTATATGTATATGTATATGTATATGTATATGTATATGTATATGTATATGTATATGTATATGTATATGTATATGTATATGTATATGTATATGTATATGTATATGTATATGTATATGTATATGTATATGTATATGTATATGTATATGTATATGTATATGTATATGTATATGTATATGTATATGTATATGTATATGTATATGTATATGTATATGTATATGTATATGTATATGTATATGTATATGTATATGTATATGTATATGTATATGTATATGTATATGTATATGTATATGTATATGTATATGTATATGTATATGAATATGTATATGTAAATGTATATGTATATGTATATGTATATGTATATGTATATGTATATGTATATGTATATGTATATGTATATGTATATGTATATGTATATGTATATGTATATGTATATGTATATGTATATGTATATGTATATGTATATGTATATGTATATGTATATGTATATGTATATGTATATGTATATGTATATGTTTGTGTATATGTATATATGTGCATGTGCAAATATGTAAGTATGTAAATATGTTGATGTTTTCATACATACTTTTGAATGTATTAGCATCTCCTTACATATGCTCCTAATTGAACAATATGAAATGCCAAAAGTTTTTCCCATCGAGCGTCGAGCGTCGAGCGTTGTTGTCGACGCTGATGTTTCGGATGATGTATGTTGTAGGGAGGAGGGGTTGGAGGCGGCGTCAGCTGCGCATGACTGACAATCGTGATACGAAAATTGTTTTTCGCCCGACGGGCCATTTGTCCGTCGTATATTAGATTAGGGGATTTAAGTGGGATGGGTTAGCGTTTTAGTTAATTGGATATTGAATGCAGCGATGGTCCTGGCTCATAACCATCAACTGAGCAGGGACGCTGTAACAGCTTTAAGTTTTTCCTTGTGTTGGCCAGCTTCCAGTTTTGCCAAGGCCCCGTAGGTTGGGCGCGTTTTCGGTCAGTGCGGCTTGGGCATGCGTCAATGTTGTATGCTTGGCTACTTGATGTGGCACACACTGTTGGGCTACAGCCATGGATTCGGATGCTGTTTTTGCGCGAGAAAACTACGCTCCGAGAGGTGGAATGTTAGTGGGAGCAAGAAGCAGAGGCATTTTTTGAGAGACACAGAAAACTAGAGAGCATGAGAGAAGGAGACACACACGAACACACACACACATAGAGAGAAAAGAAAAGAAAGGGAGAGGTGGAGATAGAGAGAGAGTGTGAGAGCATGAGAAAGAGAGTTTACTGGAACTCAGTTGTGTCCGGGTTGTCAGCTGCCTGCTGACTTAATATTCGTGCTTCTGATGCTAGCTTTGGCTGGCATCATAGATCCATTATGTATATTTATATATATATATATGTGTGTATGTGTCTGTTTGTGTGTGTCTGTGCATTGGCAATCGGCGTCGCCTGGCGAACGCCAGAAACCCCTTCCCCGGAGTGTTTTTGCCATCAGCCCAGGGGCGTCGAATTCCACAGGGCAACGTCTGCATGCCATAGAGATAGATAGGTAAAGAACGGTACAGAGAGGCAACAAGAGTACCATTTAAAAAGGCAGAACGACAGAGAGACAGAGAAAGAGAGAGAGCGAGAGTTTTTTTGTTATATGCTCCAAATAGTGAGCTGTCCAGACAATTTCAGAGCTCAGCCTGCGTGTTTTGTTTAGATTTTCCTTTCCTTAATTTTGGGTTTGTTGTACCTTACGGTATGCTGGAATGTGGCACTTTAAAGTAATGTTCAGGGCCCTTACTACAGTGAGAGTGTTACAACTAAATACTACAATTTATCATATTCGTGTGCTAACAACTATACAAAAGGATACAAAGGATACTACAGCTGTTTAACATACTCATACTAATTGAAATTCCTAAGTTCTTTTCAAAAAAAACTTTAACATTTAATGGCAAATACATTGTACTAACTTTAAAGTAACAAAATAAGTTAACTGTAAAAAAACCTTTTTTTTATATATATATATACTACAGACATGCCATTAGTCTTAAGCGAAAAGTACCCCAAAAAAATATGAGCTTAGAGCCATGTTAAAAACAAAAGAAAATAAAAATAAAAAAACGAATTTTTACATTTTACATGCTTGGCATGGAGGCAGCCATAAGCCTCGAAAACCCCAAACACACACACACACACACATACACACACACACAATTATATATATGTATACAAAAGCATAATAATGGTTTGGACCATTATACACTCCCCTCGCAAACAGTTGAACATTTTTGTGGTTTATTTACGCGTTGAGCCTATGCAAAGCAAATACATATATATAGATCGCCCCTGGCTGTAGCCCAAAACAATGACCGCTGCAGCACAATGGCTGGCACCAAAAATTCTGGATGATTATGCAGCCGCATGATTGGAGCTGTGGCAAGAGTTAGTGAAACGATTTTCCAATCCTGTTGCTACTGTTGCTTTTACTGCTGCTGCTGCTGGTGACTATCATTAATGGTATAGCTACTAGAGCACGTTGCCAATGCGGTAAAATATGTGATTTACCCAGCGTTATGCCGCAATCTAACATACAACAAAACATTTGGCGCAGACAGCAAATTTTCTACAATTGTTCTGAATGAACGTTGGAATGTTAAAATCCTTACAATTCCCTGTGGTGCAGTGTAACCATTTTTGCTTTTTGCTTTTTATTTTTCCTATTTTCTTTATGCTAAAATCTTATATAAGATTAACAGTAATGGGTACGAGTGTATGCAATGCGTGTCTTAGATTAAAATCAAATTTTGTGCTTGAAAGTTACCGCCATTTGGATGCATGAAAATATATAAAGTTAATGAAATAGTTATCATATAGATCTGTTTGCTTAACAAATATATATAAAGATATAAGGTATAAGGGGTCTTTTATGTAATGAACTGAGTTAATTAAAGTGCATCAGAAAGCATTATAAACAAGCAGCATCCGCACAGGTGGCGTTATTCAATGCCATTCGCTTTTCCATATGTGTATTTACTTATTCACCCTTCACTGGCTAGCCGTTTGTTCATACTACTATACATATATATATATATATATATATATATATATGTATATATGTGTGTGTGTGTATATATTTGTTAGTGTATGAGGGTCAACGCAATTAATTATTTAAGCAGTTCAAGCTAGTCATTGCATTTGTTGTTGCATTTTAACTGTGACCCCTTTATGGTTTGCCCTTGGCTAATTACGTCTTTTACAGTGTGTAAAAATCTCACAAAAAATGTCACAAATATATATATATATATGAATTCTTTGTGCTTTATGCAAATAAACAAAGCTTTCTTTTGAATAACACACACACACACACACACACACACACACACACACACAAAAATGTTGCAAATGTTGCGTTCTTGCGTATAGTTTTTTCCTGTTTTTTTTCCCCCAACAAATTTTTCCACTGTGCGGAAGTTGCTCTGTGGGGAAATTATGTTACATCGACGAGCCTTAGCAGTTGGTTCGGGTGTCGCCGGTTACTTAGTCGTGTTACAGTTATTGTGCAGCGTGTTTTGCCGGGAAAACTCATCTTACTTTACGCTACATAATCTAACTCTCTATAAAGAAAAGTTTATATGTATGATATATAACAGCTATATATATATATATATAGATAAAATAGCTGCATATAAGTTAAAATTTCTAACAATTAATTCTAATGCTGTGCATATAAATTGTAAGTATTTTGCAGTTAATCAACTTTAACTGTTATTTTTCGATTTAATAAGTTAAAAATTATATTATTTATATAATAAATAAGTTAATTTAACTTTTAAACTAACTTTCTTTCATGCTTTTAACTTTATTTTCAGGTCAATTTTGTATGATAGATAGCAGCATCAACTTAAGTAAATGGCTTGCATCAACTGTCGGCGATCGTGACAAAATTTGCAAAAAAAAAATAAAAAAATATAAAAAAAAATATAGAAAAAATTAAATTTGAAATAATTGATTTTTTTTTTTATATTGTGATTATGACAAGTTTGAATTGTCCGTGAATTTTTTTAAAACCTATACAGAAAAGAAAAGAAAACCAAAAAAGAAGAAAATTTCAAAAAGAAAAGAAATTAATAAAAATAAAAGTAAAAGTAAATAAAATTAAATAAAAATAATTAATAGTAAAGTGCGATTATATAAGAAGTGCTAACCACAAGTGCATAAGTGGCGGGGAAAGCAGCAGTTAGTGGGAAAGCGGGGCAGCAAGTGAACTGTGCAGCTCGTAATGATGCCGCAAACTCGACTTGATATGCACACCGACTTTAGCCCAGCCACAGCCAGTCACGCCTGCCCGCCACTGCCATATAATACAACCTCTGCCTCAGCCTTAACAAAAGGATCAGCCTTAGCCATAACCATAGCAACAGACTCAACCTCCGCATCACCTATAGCCTTTGCCACAAAAAGTTGCAGTAGATCAAGCTAAAGCCAAGAATAAGCAAAAAGGGAAACGTTATATATATATATATATATATATATATAAATAGATTGAGATACATTTTGGATATTGAAAGCAATTGCGACAATCGTTTGTGAGTGAGATTGTGGGACAAAAGCAGCTGTGGCAGCATAGCAAAAGGCGTTAGAAAGCCAACAAAAACAAAAAGAAAAACAAAAAATTAGTAAAAATAAAGAACAAAAATTAGTAAAAAAAAAAAATACCACAAAAGAAGAAAAAAATTACAAAAATATATATATCAACTTTAGTTTGGTTAAGAGAAAGCCAAGGCCAACGCCCAAGTCAGTTCAACCGCCGTCATGTGGATAACACTTGCATCCTTAATCGTCATCATAGCCCAGCTTTGTGCGTTGGTCCACTCCGCTGGTGGTAAGTAGCACAAACATAACTTAATATATATACATATATATATTTATATATATATATATATGTATATATACATATATATTTCACTTCAATCCAAGACCAAATGTGTACGTGACTTATCGCTTTGGGCCACAATTCAAGCTGCCAAAAATAAAGAAAATTACCTTCAAAAAAAAAAAAATAAATAAAAACAGAAAAAAATATGATTGATTTGTTAAGAAAGCCAACCTTGTGTTAGCTCACATTGTTAGCCAATAACTCAGTGCCAATTTAATTGTAGAATATGAATTAGATTTTGCTTGCCTGTTTCAAATATGCAATTTAGATATGAACTAAACTCTTTTTTCTATTATTACTTTTCTTTATTTTGTTTTTAAGCCCTTTTAAATCCTTAACGTTTGTTGCATATTAATTTCATTGTTGTTATTTATATTGAAAAGCAGTCAACTAACTGTTATACCAGTAACGAAGTAAAGGAACACAAAACAAACGTATTTTATGCATTGTGACAATGCATTGACTGTTATCTGTTAACTTTCAATTGACGTCACATTCATTGTTCACGACGACAGCAGCAGTAACAGCAACAGCAGCTGACAGCTGAAAAATGTATGTGAAAATGTATGTGAAAATGTATTTGAAAATTTATATGGAAATGGGTGCATAATGGCATTGAACTGCATAGCCTTAAAATCATAAATGTGCAAGCGTTTGCAACAAAATTGAAATATGTATCAATTGTTGTATATAAGTCCTGTTTAATCTTTTACTAGACCACAACTGCGGCTACTGTATAATAGTCCTTCAAAAACTTTCAATACTCGAACAAAGTGCGCATGCATAAGTATTAGCGTGCATACAATGTATGTGTGTATGTATGTGTGTGTCCATGTGTGTGTATGTGTGTGCCCAAAAAGGCACTTTTGGTATTTGAAGCTTATGAATTCTGTTGCTTATATGTTGCTGTTGTTGTTGCTGTTGGCAACATAAACAGAACCCCGATTAAACGTGTAGTTGCCTCGTTGTATATATGTTGCATGCCACTGCTTATGGCCCTGAGTTGAAAATGTGCTTTTGTATATATATATATATATATATATATATATATATTTTTATGTGCAATGTTGGTTAAAAGTGTGCAGTGGTTAGTTTATGGTGCAACAAGCTATTTAAGTCTGCTTAAGCCATAACTTTAGTCAAAACTAGAAACACATTTTGCTGCTATCAAATGCCTTTAGGCATATCCTTTTTGCATTTTATTTAAAATAAACTTAACTTAAAGTCAGGCAATTATCTTTATCATATGATATTATTACTTATGCCCTTGGGCACAAACAATTCATATATATACATATATATATATATATATATATTTATTTTGTGTTATTGTTAACTTGTCAATATTAGATCAAGTTGTAGACGAAATTTGCTATTTGATTGATGGCCATTTTGTTGTAGTATTTGACCCGAATTTTTGGTTGAATGCTTTGCCTGACACTTGTCTTGCAACAATGCAGAGCCTCAATTTGTAATAAACCTACCATATATATTTATATTTATATATATGTTTGTTTGTATATATATATATATACATATGTATATATTTGATTTTGTGCGTTGTTAGCAAAAATTCTAATATTGACAGCACTCAAAGTGATGTGAACTCCCTGTGGTGACAAGCTTTAAACTCGCAACGTTGAACAAATTATTATAGAAATATTTTATATTTCAATTTTGCTTTGTGTAATGTAATATGCTGTCAACGGATGTGGTAACAAGTCTGCCTCTAGTGTATAATTCAATTTGTTGCACACACAATTGACTTAAGCCTTAGACAAGGATTTAAATTGTGCAATTTTCTATAGGATTATATGTCAAGTACTAATAATAATAATATCAAATGCAGATTGCATTCACTTAAATATAAATTTATTTTTATTGCAATATGAGTGAAATATTTTATACAACAAAGTGGCAACAAGTTAACTGTACTGGAAATAATTTGGCTTACACTTAAAATGTATTGTTTTAACCTGTTTTCTTAGTTGTTAGCTGTAAGTCTGAAAGTTTTTTTGTCATAAGTTGAATGGCTTAAATGAAATTGAAAAATTTACATGCAGCATACATTGATTATCTTATAATAAAATGGCTTTAATTATTCAGCTAATACCAGCTTTAGGTTTTTCTTTCTGTTTTATTTTTTTTTTTTTATCATCTTCGCACTTTGCTGCACTTGACATTTTGCTAATTGATGCACAAACAGATTACATAAACCGCACTTGTTGCATGTGGCTTTTATTTAGCCTTTTTGCTACTTGAGCATCCGCATCAGCATCAGCTTCAGCATCAGCCTCAGCCTCAGCATCAGCCTCAGTATAAGCCTCTACATCAGCCTCTGCCTCAGTTTCAGCTACAGCTTCAGCTTCAGCTTTAGCTTCAGCTTTAGCTTCAGCATTAAAGTAAGAGTAAGCGTAATAAGTAAGAGTAAGATTAAGAGCAAATGTAAATGTAAATGTAAATGTAAGTGTAAGTGTAAGTGTAAGTGTAAGCGTAAGTGAGTCAGTTTATAGAATCTTTGGGTCTACTTCAAAATGCAATTGAATGCCATAAACTCAGCTTAGCTTGTTAAGTATTCTTGGAAAATAAAAATATAAATACTTTTGATAACATTTTTTGCCTGCATATTTTCTCTGCAGCAGAAAACTATGTGGAAAATTTTTATTAAATAAAAAAAAAGATAGAAAATAGAAAATGAAAAATAAATGCAAGTTGTTAAAACTCACTTCATTACGTACAAACATGGCTCTTTCGATCTCCCTCTTTGTTGTTTTTTCTCCTTTATTCCATTTTAATTTTATTTTCTTCTTGCTGCCTTTTTGCTACGACAGCTATCACTTACTTTATATAGAGGTATATATATATAACCGTACATATATCTATATTCTATCAAAACAAAATAATAAAATCAGAGTTTTGCTGACACATCAAATGATTTCCAAGTGTCATCAATCCACATTTCATATTCACTTCAATTTCATATCCTTTGGTTGATTAAATTAAAAGCATTTTGCACTCAAAAATATTTTCAACTAAAAACTTTTCCTTTTTTTTTTTTTAGTTTATGTTTGTTCAAATATTGCCTTAGTTTTACTATACTATTTGCCTTTCATTTATCTCTTATTAGAAGTTGCTACAACTCTTGCATATATCCTTGAATAAATATGTTTTTCAGTTTTCCTGGCTGCAATTTACAAACAGTCAGAATTTGTATGTTGTCTTTGGTTTAACTTTAAACAAACAAATTGAATGTGCAACTTTGTTTAATAGTCAGACTAATAGTTACACATGTTAACAGAGTTTAATTAAGGCAAATCTTAGACTAAGATTTGCTTTCAATATTGATTATTTGCTTGTGCTTTAGGGTAGTAAAAGTTAGCTACAAACTGCTGTAGTTGCTTTAGAATTAAGCAAGGATATTTCTGGTAGATACTTAATAGTAAATAACTAAAAAATTAACATGAAACTTACTGTAATTTATAGTCCTTAATGCTAATAGTCTCTGACTTGGCAGCACTTCTGCAGCAGCTAAGTTTAACGATCAATATATAACAATGTTTTATGCATAATAATGTGTGGGTTTGCAATCATATATATCTATATATCCTTCAATATATATTGCTTTCTTAACCTTATTTATGTATTAACTTAGATAAATGACAATAAGATAGACAGAGAGATAGTATAAGAGGGAGATATATATATATATATATATATATATATACATTAATATGCCAAAAATGTTCTGAATAAATATATCATCTATCTTTTTTACTGCTCATATGTGTATTGTGCTTGGCAAAGGGAGGGGTAAGGGGTGCTGTATTCAAACTGTGTTTATAGCACTTTTACTTAACGTTATACTAAGCTTACTTTTTCTCTGCTTTCATTTGTATAATTTTATTCAAGCCTGTCCAGTCACTTACTTTAGCTCGCCCCCCCTCCCTCTGCTCATTCCATTTTACTGTTGCCTTTTGCTCGTCCAACTGCGGTTGTCAGTTCAGTGTCCACACGCTTCCGGTTGCTTGACACCTCAAGAAATATCTTGACTTTTCACAGTTGTGACACAACATGCGATTGTCGCAATTTGTTTGTTTGTCACATGTTACACGTTATAGTAGTGTTAGTTGGTGTAGTAGTAGTTGCTGTGGTTGTAGTGTCTGGGGTACTATTGTCATATTGTAGGAAGTGATTTGACACTAATATTTTATTTTTTTTCTATGCATTGCTTTCATGTGCTTTTGTATCGTTAAAACTGCACAAAACTGGACGACCATTAAATGTGTGTGTGTGTGTGTGTGTGTGTGTAAGATTTTATTAAGTATACTGCTTAACTGCTTAAGTTATTTGTAAAGTTTTTTTTTTTAAGTTGAATTTTTATTGCATTTTCCTTTTCATTCTATATATAATTTTTTATTGCCCCACAGTTCAGTCAGAGCTCAGCTTAGCTCAGCTCATTTCAAAGTTTGATTAACTTTTCTATCCCTTCTCCTTTCTCCCCCCTATAGACTGGCAATATCTCTTAATAACTATTCTAACTATTCTAACTATTACTAACTATTTTAACTACTAAGCTAAGTTGTCGCACAGGTTGGATTCATTAAGTTTTTATTAATTAAAAAATATAGAAAGAAAAAAAAAAAATACAGCTAGCAGTACGACTAAATCGAATATTTGACCTGCAGAGTAGAAGTTGTTTGAAAACTATTTTTATGAGACTATTAATAAAATTTTAAAACTTTATTGATATATAGCAAAAGTTGTACTATAAATGATAAAAAACTTTATACAACTTTTTTTTGCACAGCTTTCCTTTTTTTTGATTTTTTCTTGGTTTTTTTTTTTGTCATTGTAAAGGATCAAAATGATAACCAAAAACAGCATTCTTTCCATTTCTCTTTTTCTATGCTTATAAATTTAGCTCTTTAGTCTTGTATGTTTAAATAGTATTCATAATATCATTCATTCATTTAGACAATATTTAAAAAAAAGAACTGCATTTTCTGCTCTTAGCCCTATTTTTTATTATTCGGTTATAATACCGTGTCCATGGTACCATTTTAGAATTCCTACGCTTTACCGTCGTATTTGAAATTCGGCAAAGCGTTTGGATTCTGAAACGTTATATGGTCAATAGCAGCAGCCGAAACTTACCTATAGTTCTGTATATTTACTGTTAGAAATGGGCTGCTTAGGTGCAACCTTTATAGTATATATCAATATACGATATATACGATATATAAGCATTATCATTATATCATTCAATTCTTCTTTTATGCATTTCCAATATAGCATAGCATTTACTATTGATCCTTTAAGCCTTTTGGTTTCGGTTGAAGATGAGGCACAACTTGACATCAATTGTTATTGATTCAATTGAAATTGTAGATAACTTTTTCAGCTGAAAGCTTTTTATGCCATTATTCTGTTATGCTGTTATTCTGTTAGCCTTCATAGTTAATTATTTCATGTACTTAGCAATGGACGGTTACGCCCTTTAACCTTAATATTAATTGGGTTTATTTGTATATATACGGATAAATATATATACATAGTACATTATTGAGCTGTCATGTCATGGATTGAAGTCACATTAAATTGCAAAAGTTTTAAATTGAATTTTAATTGAAAATGAAATTCATTTCGTTTTTATTTACAGAAGCTGATTATACACTCGATGATTCATTTTGGAATGAAGAAAGTCCTGTTGGTAAGTACCAATATATATATATATATATATATATATATAAACTAAATATAAACAATTGCTGTTTGTTTTTTGAATTTAAAAATTTAATAAAAATAAAATTAAAAAATTAATAAATATAATTAACTAAATAATCGCAGGTGAAGTGGAACGTTTACTCAAAGAGTATAGACAAAATCAGGAGCTAGTGCGTCGCATCGGTGGACATTATTATCAAATTATATATCCGGTACAGTTGCGTCATCACGAAAAGATGGGAATATCAACACGCGAAGTTAGTCCCCCAAAGGTACGCAAAGATTTGCATAAGAGAAATACTAGAAAAATCGAAACAGACACAATGGTATGTTTACATTAATTATCATTTATTCGTGTTTATTGTTTGTACATCTACATCTACAACTACATCATTAACTACAACTACATTTACATACCTTTCTACTATATTATACTCAATCAACATACAATCAAATCACAACAATTTCATGTTATAAAT